>JABCKM010000007.1:0-80421 GCA_018221805.1 Rugosomyces carneus
AAAATGGGCCTTATATTAGCGGATTCACACGATTTGAATCCCCTATTATTAGGCCTTGAATGTGGGAAATCCAGGTGTGCACTACTACAAGTACCACCGTGAGTGTCTCTTGCTTAGTCTGCTCGCTAATACGGTACCATGTTGGATGTTACCTGATACATTGCACTTGACGGTCTCAGCTAATTACTGCATTTGCGCTCACAAATAGTAGTGTCAAATACACTGCAGAAATACTGTTGTCAATGGACGCAACGGAGGTTTGAAGTAGCTCCAACATGGCAGGTGCCTTGCTAACTCAATAGACAACTGGGCAATTCCCCGTTTTGACTGTAAAACTGATTAGGGCAGGGTATAGTACACTATACAGTACAGTACTGGATTTTTTATAACAGATATTATATATGTGTGTAGACGTGCTTTTCTAATTTCGGGCAAGCTATCTTTTCGTCGCAAGTAACCTTTATCAGATATGTGCGCATTGAAGCTTGCTACGTCTGTCTGTGCGCTAACAAGCTGAAGTGCTGGCCCCAAAGTTCGGCCTGCTTATTGGATTGACTCTCCGACTGATGTAAACTGTTACAAGCGCCGGATGTTGGACTCTTCGTGACCCAGTTTGTATACGCCTACGTTTCAAAAAAGGACGTCTCAGCGACTTGTCTTTTCAAGTATTTGCTGAGATATAAATGCAGTCTACTGTTGAGGCGATCGCTAGGAATAAGGTCAGTAAATCTGCAATAGTGGTACATGGGGTTTTCGACAATGATTGGCATTTCTTGTTTTTCTCAGAAGTCGGCACTTGAGGAGCTCAAATTCGCTCGGCAACGCAATGCAGGCTCCCAAAACTATTCTTTAGCCTCCTCGTCGGCGCAGGACATCCCAAAGATACCCTATTCCGTTCCCGCTCAATCGAGAGATGCCACCGTTGTTTCCAGGTTCTTTCCCTCTACACCTACCTCGAATGGCACAGTCCTTGTTCCGAGCTCAAGTCCTCTCGCCGCTGAAGGCAGCCAGAACCCCCAGCAGCAGCTCTACTCCAACCACGTCGTCCATGACGTGGCTCGAGCTTCCGCATCCAACTCCAGTTCTACAGAGTTTCGACGCAATTGGCAGGGCTCGGACCCTTTGACTGCACCGAGTGGGTTTATTTCTACAGGAAACTATTGGAACGCGTCCGTCCGACGCACCCGAGAGGGCGATCACTCCACGGACTCTTACGAGAGTGGCCCTCCCCGAAAACGAATGAATTTTGGTTCCTACCCTACACCGGATGCCGTACCTTCCCCACCTTCCCCTCAGATACAGAGATTCGACCAAAGACGCCGAAAAGTTTCTCATGTTATGGAATACAACTCCACGTCTGAAGACGATACGTTGCCAGACGCTAATAGGCTCCTTGCCTCTGCCAAACCTCGCATTGTGAGGGGAAGGTCACGGTCACCTGAGAATTCCACATACCAAGAGCCAAGTTCGGATCCTAAATTTATTCGCTTCAGGCTCACAATGCCCATGGAATCTCCCAGCCGCGTTCAAGCAGCGTGGGTGTTGTCCAAGGGGGACGTGAAGGAGGCTACTAAATTGCTATCCGATCCAGTCTGGGCTCCTACATTGTCACCGTCAACGTCTAATGCCGAAAGAGATGCTGTCGGACGGGTGGCAGAGATCGAAGAGGCCACAAAAGCGCAGAGGATTGCGGTAAAAGAGAAGGGGAAGAAATCACTCATTTATGCCAATCGCCCGATATTAGATGTTAAGCCGCCTAGTGTTTCTACTCTACCTGTTGGCCGTGTGATTGATCTAGTTTCTACGCCTGTGTCTCCTGAGACGCCGCTCGTATTACCTCGTCGGAAGCGGATAAAAAAGATGGTGATGGACTCGGATTCAGAGAAAGAGGTTGCAATTATAGAGAGCGACGACGAGGGACGAGTACATCGCAGTTCAAGTACTTCCAACGAATTTAGAGCTTTGGAGTATTTTAACACAGCCGGTGCCGATGCTCTACAGGAATTAACGGGTCCGTCTTTGCTAGTTTCTCATCAAACCTCTGAGCTCATCGGAAACCAGGCTGCACCCCTGATCAGGCCAACGCAATAATTCAACTGCGCCCTTTTAGCTCAGCTGACGACCTCAATGAAAAGCTGGGCCAGGGCAGGAAGAAAGCCGGACCCGCTGGGATTAGTTCTAGGATGTTTGAAGAGTGCCAAAATATCTTTTCAGAGTATGCGGTGGTGGACGACATACTTGAGAATTGTGAACAGATAGGCGCTTCTCTCCGAGACGCAATTACCTCGTGGACAACGTCGACGACGGAAAAAGGAAAGGCAAAGGAAAAGAGCGATGATGATGCAGCTCTTAGTCTGATCGCTCTTGGGCCTCTAAGGCAGCAAAATTCGAAAGAGTATTTGGCTGCGCAGCCAACCTTACTCAACGGGGATGTTCAGCTAAAAGAGTACCAGTTGCTCGGTGTTAACTGGCTCAACCTACTGTATCGCAGCAACCTTAGCTGTATCTTGGCTGATGAAATGGGTAAGTAGAAGGTTCCCTTATACATGTCACTCGTAATAGACCTTACCCACTAACAGGTCTCGGGAAGACCATACAAGTCATCAGTTTTTTTGCCTATCTGAAGGAACGAGGGAACAAGGGACCACATCTAGTTGTTGTGCCGTAGGTCCTGTCACATCAATCATCGAGGGATATTCTCAAATCTGCTATAGCTCTTCCACTCTAGAGAATTGGTGCCGTGAATTCGCCAAGTTTGCGCCTTCAATAGCTGTCCAGACTTATTACGCAGGCAAGGAGGAGAGACCGGAACTAAGGCAGACCCTTTTAGACACACGGCTGTGTTCGAGTCATACTCACGAGGGCTGGGAGGTTCTCATAACGACATACAACCTAGCACAAGGAGACGATCGCGACCGTAAATTCTTTAGGCGCATTGATTGGAACGTAAGCTTGGTGCAATCATGTTTGATTGCCTGTATGACAAAGTCCTTATCAGTGTTGCGTTTACGATGAAGGCCATGTTCTCAAAAACTTTCAGTCCCAACGATATCAATCACTATTGAAATTTCCCTCAAAATGGCGGCTACTTCTTACTGGAACCCCCTTGCAAAACAACTTGCAGGAGCTTGTGGTATGTGAATAAGCGATGATTAGCGAATAGCGCACTTATCGTTACCTAGTCACTGATGAATTTCATTTTGCCCAATCATTTTTCCGAAGCGGTGACCTCACTCCGCACTATCTTTAGAGTAAAAGGTGATTCCAAAATCACCCTCTTAGCCCAGGAACGTGTCTCGAGGGCCAAGAAAATGATGACACCATTCGTACTTCGCCGCCGGAAGGACCAAGTGGGTTTGTGTTCCCCCAGCAGGCTTATTACTTATTTTTTTCTGGCAGGTGCTCAAGGATCTTCCAAGCAAGGCAGAGAGGATTGAATGGTGTGCCATGACAGAACTCCAGTCATCTATCTATCGAGATGCCCTTCAGCGTTCTCGAAAAACTGTACTCGAGGACACTCCTGCTTCAGATGATGTATCTTCGTCCAAGGGGCCTCTAAAAACCTCGAAAAAAGCGCAAAAAAATGGAAAAACCAAAGAGAAGAAATATCTTGAAAATAGTACCAATGTTCTCATGGACTTACGCAAAGCGGCCTCGCACCCAATGCTCTTCCGGACTCACTTTACGGATTCTATACTATCGGGAATTACCAAACAGCTTCTTAAAGAACCGGATTTCAAGAAACGTGGTGCAATATACGAGCTTGTAAAAGAAGACATGTCAGTCATGACTGACGCCGAGCTACAGGTTTTCTGCGCGGCATACAAAGTTTGTTACACAAGATACACCATCTGCTCATTTCATCGTCATGACACGCTCCTTTCTTAGTCTACACGCAAGTACCTTCAAGACCATAGTTGCTATTTAGATGCCGGGAAAGTACAAATACTCATGCAATTGCTCACGCGGTACAGTGAAGAAGGAAGAAAGGTTTTAGTCTTTTCCCAAGTTCGGCTGCTCCATCTGAGCATTCTTGCTGTGTGCTGATTCCTAGCAATTTTTTAGTTCACACAAGTACTTGATATCCTTCAGGCAATACTAAAGCACAACTCCACCAGCTATCTAATCTTGACAGGAGCTACACCAGTAGACGTCCGGCAAGCATTGGTAGACGAGTTTACTGAAGACCAGTCGATTCAGGTCTTTCTGCTGTCAACCAAGGCAGGAGGAATGGGGATCAACTTGACCGCAGCTTCTGTCGTCATCATGTACGTCTCTGACCATGCACGATACCTCCACAACTGAGAAAAATATTTAGGTTTGATCAAGATTTCAACCCACACAATGATCGTCAAGCGCAGGATCGTGCATACCGGATTGGACAAAAACGTGACGTCGAGGTGGTCAAACTTATCTCGCGTGGTACCATAGAGGAAGATATGCTCAGGCTCGGAGAAACAAAACTTGCACTAGACGAGGCCGTTGCAGGTGATGTGGATGAGAAGGATGAGAGCGCCCCAGAGCGGGAGATGAAGATGTCATTGATGAACGTGCTACGAAAACAACTCGAAAACCAAGAAAGCACGTGAAGACACGGACTCAGAATAGATTTAGATCATGCACCAGAAATCAGCTTATCGCATCCATTTACTGGTTTCACTTGTAACATTACTGTGCAGACTAGGAAAAGACAGGCAATCCTCTCACAAGCCTGTCTATACTTGCACGGAAATATTCGTTGTCAATACCAAAATCCCTAGAGTCCATTTTGACCAGCGGATTGCGGACGACATATTCGAGGAATGGCCCAGTGTAGATTTGCCGCAGGACGAAACGAACGGTATCAGTATGGGGGTCAGTAAACATTATGAGTTTGTAACCGGATAATGTTTCGTAGAGGTGGAGCTTGTAAGTCGATGTCCGATACTGCACAAACTGCTCGTCTCTAGAGTTCGAGTGATCCTGGACTCGTCATGACCTGAGAAAGAAGGAGCTCATACCTCCCCGAGAGTTTTTTTATCATGTTTCGCAAAGAGAGTACCACACCATACACTAATTTGGCTTCCTCATCGAACGCTAGACCAGTACTCGACAAAGCTGTGGGAGGCGCAGATGATTGGGCTGGAATGTCATTTACGGCAACAACGACGCCGGTTCCTGAGGAAAGGGCGTCGCGAGGGCTCGTAAAGCCAGAGATATGTCCAGATACTTTGGCGGTATTAACAGGTGCCACGGCCTGTGATACAGCAGGTAAGATTCCGCCTTCTGCTGCAGGCTTTGGGCGCCTAGTCCGATGCCAGTCTTGATAATATATGCAGAAGCAATGTCTATGCCACCCGTTAGCGGTCAGCCATTGAATATCGCAGCCCCCTTCGTACCTATCGTAGATGTACAGGCTATAGATAGTCATGGTCTCTGCTCATTACATAATTGTTCCAGCTCTCATCCTACTGATAGGCAGACGATATATGGGAAGAGTAAAGTACTGCCGCGTGTTGCCCCATCTACCCTCCTCAGCATTGAAAGTGACATCTACATCGTACCATTCCACGTCAACGCCCATCTCTGCAAGATGAAGCTCAGTGATATGTGTATAAACGTCGTAAAAAGTGGGAACTGATTCGGTAAAATATTCAAACCCAGCTCACAAATGAAAGGGAGAGCTCACAAGTTGCCCCAAGACCGTTGAAAAAGCTGAATCGAGAATCAGGTCCTCGAAAGAGATGGCCTAAGTGCCCAAAAAACTGCCGTAAATCGCTATAGTCCTCCGAAAACGTGTCTATATATATAACATCGAATTTGCCGAGATCAACATTGTCGTTGTTGATGAAGTCTTGCCACTTTCCCTCTAGGATGTTAACGCCAGGTTTTTTGTACCAGCCTCGCCCTCTCATGTGTTGTAATACGTCGGGGTGCGGTTCTATGATGACGTGTTCTGTAGGCAGTATGGGAAGAGACTGAAAGAAGCTGTCGATCTGCAAAGCATGTTGTTAAACATTACTCTTTCAGGATGAGAAGATAAGGAACGTACGATGCCCAACCCAAAACCGATGTTTAGGACTCTGAGATCATGTGCGTGGGGATGGCCCTGACATAACAGTCGAACAGTCCTCTCCATGATTCCCCTTTCCCAACCCATCATAACACCGATCTCATCCCCGTCGAGCTGTAGAATACAGACATCCTGGTCATGGGAATCCTTAGAAAAAGTTAACTTTGAGGACAGAAACGCAGCAGCAGAGGCAGCAGCAGTATGGTCGATTTCCTTAAGAATAAGACTGGAGGGATTTTCGACGGATGCATTTGAGGATAGAAGAGAAAAAAGAAGCTCTGATAGAACAAGTTGTCAACGCCCGAGACAACGTACGCGAATGTGCCCTTTACCTGCACGGATCCCTGCATCTCGAATCAGAGTATATGTTTCCGAGTCATTCAGAGAAAGAGCGATATCACCCGCGCTGTTTTTGAAATTGTCCACTGCAATATGGTTGATTTACATAGGAATTGGAACATAGCCAGCAGGCTTGCCTGCGTTCCAGATAGCCCCCTTCTCAATGAGTAGCTTCACCAGTTCCGTGTTTTGGACATAGGCCGCAGCATGTAGAGGTGACATGCCTTCTTCGAGATTCTGATACCAGAGAGGCGCATCAGATTTAATTAGGTCAATAATGGCTTCTAATGGCTCTTTGGCCAGTATGGAATCAAGGAGTCGCTCTCCAAGGTCGGAAAAGGCCTGAATTTCGGCCTCCATTGAGACGATGAGCTATTTCCTGTCGCAAGTGTGAGTTGTCACGTGGTACAAGTATCTTGCTCTACAAGACTACGGTAGTTGCTCAGACGTAAAAAGTCTCTTATTCCAGCCGGGTCACTTAGGATGCAAATTGCTTCTGAAGTACTGGCATCAGCAAACACAAACGACGAATGTAGGACCCACTACATACCAAATAGTCGGTCCTAATACAGGCCGATCTTTTCGCAATCGCACGAGTGCCTTCCCTGCGCTGACATAAAGATATAAAGAACGACTGGAGAAAGCAAGTAGTATCTGAAGTTGACAGATTGATAGATTCTCCAAATTGCCTGCATTGACATGAAATTACATGTCAATCATCGTGAATGGTAATTTTGGGAAGGTCAACAGCGTGCAAGCTTTGGTCAGTGTCAACGTTACTCGAGGGCGCTTCTGGGGTGGGGGTCTGGTCGGGTTCTTCTTCCTCCTCTTCATCTCCTTGATGACGGAAAACCAGCTCTTTCCCGTTAACGAGTCTTCTCTTTTTGAAAGGGGCATTTGTTGGACCATCAAAATCCTCTTGCGGCTGAGCCTCTGGCTTGTCGTCTCGGGGTCCTCCCTGCGTCTTTGACTTTTGCTTCTTCTTCTGTCTTTTGGCACGATTTTTAGCAGTTTTTGCTTCAGCAAGTTCTTCTGCCTGTCGTCTCTTCATTTCAAACTCGGCTGCAGTGATCTCCTATGAGTGAAGTTTATGAACGAGCGCTCACTTTTTGTAAAAAAAAATATGCTCATGCTCACTTTCTGAGATTCCTCTTCGAGCAGCTTAAGCCTTTCGTATTCTCTTCGCCTGCCAGCTTTGTAGACATGAAATTCTCCACTGCCTGCACCAGCGCTGGAGCCTTGAACGTTCTTCATCATTTCCCGGGGTGGCCGGATCGTCTTCTCCTTGGGTGGTGGAGGGATGTAGGCCGGTTTGGCAGGATCCCTCAGCAGTTTTTCGAGCTGATTTCTCTGCTTTTCAACTGCAGTAACCGCATGGCGAATCACAGGCAGTGGAATGGTTGGTGTGGTTTCTCCTGACATGGTATAAATTACGTAATTACTTGTACACGAGTTACTCACCATGTGTCAGCGTATTGACACATTACTCTTATTTAAAGTGCATTACTTATAGGTCCGTTATTATAATCACTGCAATCTGCGCCTACTTTTTCTGACCCGTTCGTCATGTCGTCCAGCGAGGTAAATTTTGTTTCTCCAGAGGAGGAGAGAAGATGGAATTCAGTATGCAACATATGACTATCCGAATTCCGGATGATTTCTCAAGTCTATTCTAGCTGAGCGAGAAGATGAGTGCATATCATAATTGGTTCAAAGAAGAATGTATGTATCATACCACCACTTGGGGCTGTTATCTGATTCTCTCCTTGTACATGCAGACAAGGCGATTTACGCAGTTTGTCTAATAGCTTGATTTGTTGATTCAATCTCATACTCTCTCCAGAGTGCTGACGGATCTTTCTCGAAAAGAGGGCTATCACTTAGAAGATATCTAGACACTATTGTTGCCTTCAATTCCTGTATGGATTTCGGTCGCTACATTTTTCACCACTGATATAATACGATCTGGCAAAGACTTACATGCCCACCACACCGTGGAGGAACGACTTGTCTTCCCGATCCTCGCGAAGGGCATACCAAAATTTTCACGAAATGCTACCAATGGCCATGTGGATTCCCACAAAGCTATTCATGAAGGTATGTTACATGTCCATCATCGCCTACTAGTACCATGGTAGAAGCTGTCTCATCTAGCCTTGGAAACACTTTTGAAACACGTAGCAAAATGGAGGAAGGATCCGGCAACCTATTCGCCCGCAGAAATGAGGGCCTCCTTGGAGAAGCTTGAAGGGGTTCTCTTCGTTCATTTGGACGAGGAGGTACGTCAGCTCGATCCAATTTTCTCCACGGTATCTAATCAAGCCCTGCACAGGTTGAAGACATTAGAGGGAAGCGTCTAAAGCCTCATTTCAAACTCGAGGAGATCGAGAATATTGGGCGATGAGTAGAAAAGACTACAGTACTGTTGACGCTTATGTACACATTATACTTAACCCAATTTCATTGTAAGTAATGACCAACGTGATTTATGACTTCCATCAACGATCCGTTTCAGCTTGACCGCCTTGCGGAAGAGCTGGTTGACCGAGAATCCGCAGCTCAGTCACCGCAAGCCCCAGAATCTCAGCATCTTGAATTTCCTTCCCTTATTCCACTTTCCCATGAGAACGTCTTTCTCACCAAACCAGACTTCGAAGTCGAAGAGTTTCTTCTCTCTAGGGCTAGTATTTCTCTACCTGATTCGCGTACAGAACTACGAGAATATCTTGCGAAGCTGAAAGAAGAGCTTGTCCAACTTATAAATGATGACTACGAGGCTTTCATTAGTCTGAGTACAGATCTCAAAGACGAGGGTGATAGACTTGCCAGAATCAAATCTCCTCTAAACGACTTGAAGGCTCAAATACTTGTATGATTTACCTCTTCCACTTGTAATTGGCTCGAAAATGATGATTCCAGCTTAGCAGAAACGAGCTCCAGGTGACGCGAGACGAGATACAAGGAAAGCTAGAGAAGCGTGCCGCACTTAGGGAAGAGAAGGTCATTTTTCTCTGCTCTCTATTTTTTTTTCAGGGGTTAAGTTAGCTTTCAGGCCCTCTCGCATTTACTACTCAAACTCTCAGAATCCGTCGCACGCCTAGAATCACTACTCCTTATCACTCCTTCTGAGCACGAATCTTCGGGTTCCGCTGAACTCAATATTATGAAAATGCCAGCTTATCTGAACAGCCATGGTGAACACTTCGAGGATAGGTGAGGTTTTTTTATGCATCACAACATGATATATGTTTGACATACGAAACAGATCACGCGGGAATAGAGCAAAGCATTTAGGCAGAGCAGCCGCAGAATACGTACAGGTCCAATATCATGCTTCAAAGGCTCGACAAGAGAAGCATGCCATTGTTGATGAAATACAATGGGTCGGTGATTGATTCACTTAACGCAGTCGCACTGGCCTAAAATGCGACGTGTAAGCGAATTGACAGGATACAAGCAACCATATCTTCCGACCTCGACCTTGTTTTTACCGCAGCACTACATGCCTTAATCAATGGCAATACAGAAATGGAAAAAAATCGATCGATCTCAGACTTGACGGAATGTTTAAGGACGTATGACGTTCTCTGTCTGTGGAGGGATGCTGAGGACATCATCAGGAAAGAAATTGTTCGAAAGTTTGTGAAAAAGGTGATTGCGAGTTTCTCATGAATGGCACATTTGTGACAGTCATCAGACTATCTATCCTGGTGCCATGGCAGCGCCACACTCCCCTATCATCCCTCATACCCCGTTCCCCTTTACAAGGCAAACGTCCCTAACTGTGACTGGTTCTTTTCTTCCCCGAACCCCATATACACCTTTCACTCCCTTGATTTCTGCAAAAGCACATACTATCGGGGCTGGCGTAATCTCACCTCATTCTCGTCTTCTGGAGGACACAGATGAGCCTTTGGCTAGGCTCTACAACCAAACGTTACGTTTTGCCGAGAGAGATCTCAGCCATATTATGAATGTTGCGGAGACTGTATCTTTGAAGTACCTGGCCGGATCTGATTCTGGGAAAGAAGCAAACGTCGGGACATTTTCGTCAGAAGAGACCCATGGGAAAAGAGGATTCGAAATATTGGCAAACGTAATTTGGGAAGAGCTTGGTACAGCGATTATAAATGAGTTAGGCAATATTATCTTTGCGTCTGGCCGTCCCAGCGAGTTCCGGAAGGTATTATGTTCAATGAAACCGATTTTAACATGCCTTCACTCTTCTTTTTTTAGCATCATGAACTTTCACAAGCATTCATTCGGTCTCTGGAGTACTTAGCGCCATCCCCGCGCTCCGTAGAGGCTATGCGCGCACACCCCGTCCACATCGCCTTTCAGCAACGGTGGCAACTCCCAGTGTATTTCCAGATTCGATGGAAGGAAATTATCGGTCCATTGGAAAATTCACTGGCTGACTTACAGATAGAGCCGATATCTTCAGGAGGTTTGGTACATCTCTTATCTGCTTTGCCTCAAATTTCATCGATTTCCTTTCCAGCAAAGAATATCTTCATTACATCCCAGGCTAATGCCGTATGGATTGCTATTACTGCCTGTTGGAGTGCAGAGATATTCATTCCGGTCCTATGTTACAGGTTTTGGAGGCTAACATTGCAGGTTTGTCTCAATGAAACACTATCAATACATGGCTCTATCTATCTATTACACAGATTCTGAGCAGGTTTAACGTGTGGCTAGGTCTGGTCATGCCCAAGCCCGCTGGCGTTCAGAGACCTCAAACTGTGGTAAATTTAGAGCAGGTAAAATTACCCTTACGCCTATATTTCTTTTTGATCACATCTCGAGTTATCAGAATAACGTATCCCCATCTCATTCCCGCTCTTCGACCCCCGTCTTGGCGACAGATCTTTCTGCTGAAATAACAGTGACTGATGATTCTATTCTGCGTCAACATGCTGCTCTCATTTCCGATATCAAAGCGATGCGGACCAGCGTCCTAACTCTATGGCGCGAAGAGATAAGCATGATGCTTCCCGAGGCGACTATTGAAGGTATCGACGGTGCTACAGCGCAAGGTCGGACCCCGTCTCTACATTGTCAGCATCTCTTACATCTAGTTAGAGGCGCTTCATCACATGCTAATGGGTTTTACTTCCCTACTGCCGAGTTTATCAAGCGAGATTGTGTCGACTTTAACCAGGCGATGTTGCGACGCACTGCTTCCAGTTAGATCAATACCCTCCCAATTTCGGGCGATGTCCAATAAACGTTCGCCGACTGAACCAAGTTACTTTGTATTGTCTATCCTCCGACCAGTTAAACTCTTCTTTGGGTTTGAAACGTCCGAGGGCCCTGGGCAATCACTCCGCGACGATTATTTAAAGCCTTATGCCAGCCAGATCTTTGACAGTGTTTCACAAAGGCAATTATTCCCAGACGTCATGTGCAGATTTCGGCTTGACCCATTGTCAGGTATATTTTTTATCTCTCCGCTATGAAGAAGACGGAAGAATCCCTACGTCGACTGAAGAAGGGCAAGAAAACGACATTTTCTTTGTTCGGAAATACTGGTGCATCAAAAGATGATGATGGTAGGGACGAGGGGCGCATCCGCGAGCAGATGACCCTTGACGTAGAGGCGTTCGGAAAGGACGGACAGTCTTTGGGAGTTGATTTGGAAGCTGTCGAATCATACAAGGTTTTGAAAGAAATGGTCCAAGTGCCAGAAGGTGCGTCTAAACCCTCTGTACACCCAATATCTATCATAGCTTTAGACATAGCCTCTGAAATATTGTAAAAGGCGGTCTCCGATGTTCAAAGGATAACCGCACCTCAAGCTTGTTATTGAATAATAAGTAGATTACGGTGATATTGCTGATGGCAAGCAATCGTTATGATGTATTCCTACCCTGGTGACTATAATTTGTGAGATGGATAAGTTAGCTTCTACATCTGGAATGAGAGGTTTTTTGCAGCTGAAGCACGACAAAGTCCACGAGGGTGACCATCCGCGCTCGCGTTCTCGAGTAATTTCTGCCATTGTGTCGAAAAGATCTCGGTCAACAAGATGTTTTGTTATAGCAAGCATGTCACCCTCGGAGCGGTACGATTCTAGCATTCCGGTAAGAATGGTACGGAATTCGGTGTAGTGGGTGTGCATAGCTGGTGGGGGGGAATCAACAAGTCGCTTGAATAGGCGAGGAAATGATACAGCTTGCGTTGATGTGATTGAAACGAGTGAAGTAAATGTCCTTTGTACGAGCGCCCGGAGAGGACTGAGGATGCTGCCGTGAAAGACAAAAGAAAGGCTCTCGACTTCTGTTTTCTGTTGAGAAGCAAACAGACTCTGAACAGTGTTGATCTGGCTATTAAGGAGTTGGAACCAGATGTCTTCCAATGGGACCTGTTGAGCAGAGCTCTGTGAACGCTGCATACATATATCAATCCCGACCGCGCCGATAGACACCAACAAATCAACGTTGCGCATTATCTCTTTCTGTTGTTGTATGGCTAAAACGGGTCCGCCGAGGGTCTCCACCATGTTAGACGTCAAATCTCTATGGTATGTCTCCGCTTTCCGTAGAGCTTCTCGAGGCTCGCCAATCCAATTCGCTGCCCAGACCAGGGCGTCATAGACCTCACTGGCTTCACACACGGCAAAAACCTGATCCCAATCCATCGAGTCAGCAGGAAGGTACTTCAAAGCACTGATGACATTCTTCGGATCGTACCGACATTGCAGGGAAATATAGATTTGATGCAGAGAAGGAGACAAATTTTGTGAGGGGCCAGTGGTTGGTAGGGGTAGTACACCTTCAATTTCCTCATGTTCCACAGGCCCGAGGAGGCATTTCAGATAGGAAAAACGTCGCACATCGTCTGGTAGGTGATGCAGCGCTGTCTCGTGTAGGCTTGGTATATGCCGGTCGAGGAGAAGTGCGGTACTTGGAAGATGAGCATCTAATAACTGTTGAACAGAGGAAGACAAAGCGTTAAGTACTTTAACCGGAACGCTTCCGTTATTAGCACGGATACTGTCGACAAGAACTCCATCCACACTACGGAACATCTCAGAGGCAATTATGTCCCGGTCATTCACGTATGCGCATAATAAAGGTCCCCATCTCCGTTCATACCTATGCCACGAACGGAGGATTCGGTAAAAACCTGCAGTCTCAAAGAGGTGCATGATGCGTTCGCTTTCGTGTGGATTGTAGGCGGAGAGGAGACATTCCGCTGCTAGCTGACGATCCTCTCGAGTTTCTGGGTCTTTGTCTTCGGCGAGACCAATAATAATGTTGTGAAGGATTGTGGGGGGCATCTCCAGGAACTGCGGGTATTTGGGTACATTGCGCGCGATGAATATGCGTACAAGTGTTTTATCGTTTGGAGACAAATCAATGGATGGAAGGACCTCAAGCAGAATCCTGACGATGACGAGTCGGCTAACACCATGGGACTTACGATTGAGGAAAGAGTCCTCGAAGGCGATGTCAAGGGAGTGTAAGAAGGATTCTGAATCAAAACGTAGTAATTGTCGAACATATGGGTACGTCGGTTCGACACCTCCTTCTTCGTCGGCCGTCAAAACGAGTTCAGCCCCATCCCCCGGTGGCCACACACTCGAACGTCCAAAAAAGAGGAACGAGTAAATATCCTTTTTGGCCTGAAGAGCATCATCGTCGGCCAGAGGTTCCCCGCTGGGGTAGGAAAGCCCCGATAAGGTGTTTGAAATGTACGGGTAAATTTTGTAGGCGTTCACAACGATAGACTCCATGGCAAATTCGGCCTCAGGGTCGCGTGGTTTGGTGAATTCTAATTTGGACCGCCTATGCTGCTGGGCGCGTCTGATTAGTTTGAGCAATTCGACAATAGGTGCCACGGAATCTTTTAATGCTCGTATGTAGACGTAAATGAGTGCGTCATATAAGTGGTACTTCTGACAGAGATGAACAGCTTGGTTGACGTCCAGGCATGAGGGGTCAATGTGCCAGATCAACCGCTCTATAGAATCAGGTCTGCCCTTGTCTTCTTGTAGAGCTATCAGCCTCTGTGTAATTCGTGGGGGGATATAACGAATTTCGTTGTTCAAAATAAAAGGCTCAAGCTGAAGCAGGAAGATTTTCAATATGCCGGAGTCATCGTATTGCTGGAATAGCTCCTCGAAAAGAAAGTCAAAATCTTCGAGGGCAATAGACGCACGACAAGACACAGACACAAGATCCTCAAACAGGGAAGTTCGATCGACACCACGGCCGTCTGGGGTGAAATGGGTCCCATCAGTCATACGTTCCTCAGAAAACGCGTAGCGCGAGGAAGCCAACATGAGATCTCTAATTTTATCCCCAATAACCTCCTTGCGAAGTGCAAGATCGTCAGGAAGGCCATTTCTGTTGCCAGGAGCATTCCCCACATAGTAAGATCGGGCGAGGTCTATTGCACCAAGGAAGTTGCCCTCTTCAACGAACGATAGTATGCGATCCGCCCACGTGAGGAGCGTACCCACACGAAGGTCTTTGCTGCCCTGCAAAAGAGGTCTTAGTAACTGATATTGTATTACGAACGAACCAACCGTACAAGCAAAAAAATCTTCCCTTTGTAGACTCGCACACTATGCGCGATGTAGTATGATAGGGTTCCGTCAATTATACAGCTCAGTGATGGCGACACAAGTGTTAAGCTGTCGAATTTGACCAATTCGATGACCTTTGAGACAAGTATATCGTAAACTTGTAAACTTTCCGCAGTTAGCATGACTACTTGCTGAGGAGATATATTAGGTGGTGCTGGCATGCGGTGGACAGTATGAAATGCCTACATTAACGTTTAACCATTGTATAGCAAGGATGTCCTCTTGAATAGACCAGGAACCGACGTTCTCATAGACGACTCGACCAATTTCAACATTTACTTGTTTTCCTGTACGAGAGTTGCGGGCAGTTTCTTTGGACCGAACTTCATTTATCTGGATGAGATTGCAAACACTACCCCACGTGAACACTAGCGCAGGTGTCGTAGGTGAGGTCTTTTGAGTTATAGTATTTCGAGACCTTTCGTGATGATGACGGGGAAGTTGTGATGTGACGCTGGGATACCATGCCAATGTTCCTCTGATTTTTGATCTTGTTTGAGGTACGTTGGCATCTGAATCACGAGGGATCTTGAACCAGGTTCTGGGTGCAGGTTTCAATCCAACAACGACAAGTTTAGTAGGGGTAAGCAGAGCGATAACATTGTACTGGTCCGTGGGGTGCGGGGAGGTACCTAGTGGCAAAGGCGCAGTCTCCAAAATAGTATATCGTGACATGCGAGGTCGTGGAAGGGTCGTGTCGGATGCGAATGTTGCCGAGTTAACCCCCGGACGTGAAGGGTGAGCAGAATTTTCAGTCTGGTACTGCCCTAGAATCCGGAGAATGTCTGGTGCCTCAACGAAAAGCATTTTCCCCAGTTTATGCGAAAACGCGAGACCATGATCATCCGAAGAAACGACGGCTGTATGCCTCCCGGCTACGAAGCTAATATTAATAATCCGCGATCCTTGGATATGTCCTTCCTTCCGCCCTGACATCACTGCTGCTAGAGTCGTAGGAGGCACAACACGAGCAGGAGCCTTGGGATACCTTAAGTCGTATAATTGAATATAGCCACTAGCATGGCCAGATGCGACATAAGTATGGTCATGCGATAATGCTACTGCCGTCACAGCCCCGACAGCCTTTGCTAGGACACAATTTGATCTCGATTATAGTGTATAGTGTGGACGGGTGTAAACATACCAGAGGTATCATTACTACAAACACACTTCAGCGTCTGTTTGAAGTCATAAACGCATACGTTTCCTTGATCAGTCCCTACGCAGATCAACCCATTAGCCGCCAGAACCGTCGGCGAACCAATCAATGATGTTCCGAGGACGGAGGACAGCTTCTGAGATAAAGGATTGTAGATATGCTCGGATATATTTTTTAAAGCTGTCCATCTAAAAACTTCGCGGTTCGTATCTGAGGCGGGAAGGACAGCAAGACCTTTTGAATCACTATCTGAATGTAAGTTGGAACGAGACGACATGCGTGACATAGATGAGAAGTGAGAAGGTGTAGGAGATGTGCCGTCGGTCAGATGAGAATGAGATGTCATTCCACTTGTGGCGCTTCCACTAGAAGTGATTCGGGACAACCGAGGGGTGAACGAGCGAAGCCGGGATACAGCGGGATGGATGAAAGGTCGAGCTATCTTGAATGTTCGAATGGGTTCAGGGGATTCCGATGGAGTTGCCATTGGACTGTCCGTCCGCGTAACCTGACGCTACATAACGCGCATGAGCAAATGACCATTGATTTCAAT
This sequence comes from Rugosomyces carneus, assembly GCA_018221805.1. Lineage (NCBI taxonomy): Eukaryota > Fungi > Basidiomycota > Agaricomycetes > Agaricales > Tricholomataceae > Rugosomyces > Rugosomyces carneus. The sequence continues at coordinate 16,700 of JABCKM010000007.1, forward strand.
AGCGCGTACAGTCTTATTAAGATCATAATCCTGTTTCTCCTCGTGCTCAAGTGATGAAGGCTGCTCCACCTCGGGAACGTCCACTTCCTCATCCGTCAGCTCTGGACCCAAGACGTCACGTAGTTGATCCTGATATCCTGTAGACACACCCAAAGCGTCTACTCCGGTATACAAAAATCCTTCGTCATCTTCTTCATCGTCATCGTAAGTCATTGATTCTTCCTCTCCATCATGGAAAAGTTCTTGCATCCGAGCGGTATAATCTCCTGTGTGACCTTGTGTACTGTTGTCGGATGAGTCGTCCGAAAAAACGGGAGAAGGATGTCTAACAAGGCTGGTGTTGTCATCATCCTCCAGCTTACGGGCAATACCAGAAGGTGAGCCAGACATTAATAAATGGACGGAACCAGTTTCTTAATTATATCAGTACATAAGCCATGTTTACCATTAGCTTCCATGATAAATAAATGACTACTGTATAATACAACTTAATCATCATCCTACAATCGACCTGCGTTCTCGATCTCGATTTCTGACGCTTGGTCCAAACTTCTCCTGAAACCTGATAAGTTCCTCCATAAGTTCCTCCATCACCTTCATTGTCATCGATGACTGTGTGTCATCTGGCGGCAGCATTGGCATAGTTGTAGTGGCCCCAATAACATTGTCGGTTCTACTTTCTGATTCGTCCGGAAATTTACGATATTCCTCGGTCTGGCTCATACGGCGCTTGGACTCTTCTTGAAAGGCCTTGATCAATGCGTCCTTTCTTCTCATACGTTCTTGAGCGGTTGCCTGTTCTCTTCCAACCCACTCAACAAGTGACCTGACTCTTTTGTTCATATCGCCAACGCTCATGCGTTTACCCGGCCATTTGACTTTGACCCCTCTCTCCATTGTACGGTCTACGCTGTCTCCCCTGCCACTACTAGATGGTATGGCGCTGCTTCGAACTTCGAGAGGCTGTGGGAAATCCGTTGGTAGCATTGGCTCCAAGTGGGCCAAGTAATCAGGTAAATTCCACGACGTATAGAGAGGCTGTTGGGAGACAGCATATGCATGAGTATTGCGGTAAGCACGCGATATCTCGCTGGTGCTCGGCCCTGCAATTTGACCGGATGTTCCGTTGTTTTGAACCCGTCGAATAACGTGTTCACCAGTAGTACTACCGTGGGAGGTGGGATGGGAAGCTGGTGGCCGCTTTGTATGCGATGTCCTAGCCCTGCTACCACCTCCTGAGCGCTTTGACGAACTTGCAAGTATTCCTGCTAAGATACTAGTTGAGATGACATGGTGCAGCCGTGGGTAAAATGCGTACCATCTTCAACGTCATTCACAACAAGCGTCTCGACACCAAGTGTTGTGGGAACGACTTTTCTTCCACTACGTTTATTTGAACGCCCAGGCTTGACAGGTGCAGGCGCTGATTGGGTCTGGACCTTAGTATCATCTCTCACAATAGGACTTTGATGTTCGGATGCCGCAGAGGCTGATCTTGTTCGTTTTTTTGATATCCTAGTGCAAAATTCAGAAGAGTGATTGACGATGACATCAAAATCACGCACGAATCGTCTTCTAGCCGTTTTCTCTTCTTCCGGTTGTTCAATCCCTGTTCATTCTCTTCTTCCGCCTGCTGTCCATCGCGATTTCCTCCTGATGTCACGCTCAAAGTATCGTGTACAGCTGCGGCTTCCGCTGCCGTGGCTTCGATTATCTCTTTAAGACTCTCATCGAATGCTGCGTCCCGGCTGTTCATGGTATTCCTTCGCTTGGATGGCTGTTTGAGTAGTGTTGAAGGTGAATGGGAGCGTGATACCCGTGAATGACCAGAAGTATGATGAGAGTTCGTAGATGATTGTCGCGGTCGTTTGGACCGTTTCCTAGAACGCCTGAAATGAATTAATAGGAGCATTGAGATATTGTTAAACCTACTTTAATAAGTCTGCATGAAGTTCTGGTTTGCATTCTTCGCAGTAATAATCGTCGTCATGCAGTTGATCTTCAGATTCAAATCCCATACAAAGACCGTGCTGCCAAACTTTGCAGGTTTCGCACTGAACCATGAATTCACCAGCATCCGGGTCATCCTCTCCTTACAGGTAGAAGTTGTTACAAAAGGAAGGCGAAGAAAGTGAGTATACACACCAGTACTTCCACATACGCACCGCGTTATGCCCTGCTCCTCGTCCTCAAAAGGATCGGGTGGTTCTTCGAGGTCTTCTAGAATATCTGTGGGGACAGGTTCTGGTGCTGTATGTTTACCTTTTTCCTTGTCTTTTGGCTTGCGTTTCGTCCGTCCCGAAGGGGTAGCGGCATTGGTAGAGGATGTCGAAGTTGTGGATGGTACAGAGCCACTCTTGCGTTCATCAACAATCTCTTCCAAATCTTCTTGTTTGAGTCGTCTCTGTCTACTACCACTGTTGTGGGAAGGAAGCAGTGGGCGACTTGATATTTCCTTTTGTCTGGGTGTCGGATCTGAGTCTGGCGACTTGGAAGCACTGTTAGATGCCGAAGGAACTGAACGGCGACCGGAACGTCTGGTCTCTCGTGGAGAAAGGGGAGGGCCCATTGTGGCGGCGGCCAGAGACATGGCATAGAGAGATGGGTGAATCGTGATCACGGAAAAGAAATGCACGTGATCCTCGTGACTCACACCATTAATAGATTGTACTGTATCGCCGATTCCGATATAAGCCTACATGTCTCCTTCTGCAACGATCGAATACTCATCTCATGCCCCAGAGCCCTTATCCTATCCACGGCTTGCTAAGCACTACCTGACTCCCGCTCAGACTCCCGATTACTTGAGGCTCATCTTAACCTCAAAAGTCTACGAGATCATCCAAGAAACCCCATTGGTGCTCGCTACAAACTTAAGTTCTCAACTTGGTAACGAAATCTGGCTTAAACGCGAAGATTTGCAAGAAGTTTTCAGCTTCAAAATCAGAGGGGCCTATAACTACATGGCCAGTCTCACAACAGATGAGCGATGGAAGGGTGTCATAACGTGCAGTGCTGGTTAGTGTGCGTACTTCGTTGACCGAACGAATTGACTTCGGGTCTCCCTCATCCCGTAACTTTTGATTCTCCTCTGCAGGTAACCATGCCCAGGGTGTGGCTCTCTCTGGCTCGCGTCTAGGCATACCTTGCACGATTGTGATGCCAAAAGGGACCCCGACCATCAAGGTCCGGAACGTGTCCAGGCTAGGAGCCAAGGTTATCCTTCATGGCACAGACTTTGATGAAGCAAAGGCTGAGTGTGCGCGTCTCGCTGCGACTCATGGACTTGCATTCGTTCCACCATACGACGACCCCCTTGTTATCGCCGGCCAAGGAACAGTGGGCATGGAGATTCTAAAGCAAACTCCGGAATCCGATAAGTTAGATGGGATATTTGCTTCCGTGGGCGGTGGAGGCCTTGTAGCCGGAATTTGTGAATATGTTAAGAGAATTGGGGATCCAAACACGAAGATCATCGGCGTCGAAACTGTAGACGGGGATGCAATGAAAAGGAGCCTGGCTAAAGGGGATAGAGTGACTTTAAGAGAAGTTGGTCCATTTAGCGACGGGACAGCAGTTAAGATCGTAGGAGAGGAGCCATTTAGAATCTGCAGGCAACTTCTAGAAGACATCGTACTGACAGACAACGATGAAATATGTGCCGCGATTAAAGACGTTTTTGAAGGTACGCCATTCACTAATGAGCTTCTATTCAGATTGATGCACGCTTATTCCATCTGCAGAAACTCGCTCAATAACGGAACCTGCAGGTGCTCTAGCTCTAGCTGGTCTTAAGCGCTATATCATTGAAAATAATCTCATCGGGGCACAAAAAAAATTCGTCGCCGTTATAAGTGGTGCTAACATGAATTTTGATCGCCTACGTTTTGTAGCAGAGCGTGCAGAACTAGGGGAAGGTCGCGAAGCTTTGTTGACTGTCGATATTCCAGAACGCCCTGGAAGGTGAATCAACTTTAGCTCTCTTCAGATCCACAACATCTGATTGTCTTTTGTATAGCTTCATTGCTTTGCATAGCATCATCCATCCACGTGCAGTCACCGAATTCATCTATCGATATAATATTACCGGTGATAGAGCCCACGTCATGCTCTCATTCAGGACAGAATCTATTTCACGTACGAATGAAGTCAAAGACGTTCTAGCCGCCCTTGAAGCCAACGATATGAAAGGAATCGACATCAGCGAAGACGAAATGGCAAAAAGCCACGCGAGATACATGATTGGCGGTTGTCAGACTGTTCTCAACGAGCGCGTTTTTCGATTTGGTAGGTTCTTGCGCTTCCCTAGGCAATCAAGGCAATCAATAAATACACATTTCCAGAATTTCCCGAACGCCCTGGTGCCCTCCGCTCGTTTTTGCTCGGTCTTCAGCAGGGGTGGAATATCTCCTTGTTCCACTATCGTAATCATGGTGCAGGTTCGTGAATGAAACTCGCCCAAATTTCTTGTCCTAATAGACACAAAGATCTTGGTAAAGTTCTCGCTGGCATACAAGTTCCACCAGCAGATTTCCCAGCATTTGACATTTTCCTACAAAAACTCAACTTCACCTATGTCGAGGAAACTGAGAATATCATATACAAGCGTTTCTTGCTGGGATGATTATTGTGACTCATTAAGGAATATACAATTAGAGCCATTCGTCCAGGATAGATAGTACAAGACGGAATGTAAAATACGATGATGGCAATAGTATACAGATTACAGACGACCATTGGTAAAGCACATTGATAACTTGTCAAAGCATCATATCTCGAAATACTGTCGAGTTGTGGAGGAAAGCGGTTGTCCAATATTTCGAAGCTTCACACCCGCAAAAATCTCTCATGCTTCAACAGGTTTCCTACCAACAACACCCTGCCATAGCCATTGAAGTGACTCTTTAAGGGAATTTCTGCGACGATGATCGCGCGCCATATTGGCTTTTGATATCAGAGGTAGTTCGTGGCTGACAAACGTCGGGGCTAAAGGATGCCCCACCATTGGAGATTGAGGCGACGTCTGTGCCATATCCATGGATTCGACGGCTTTGATAGCTAGCGCAGTGGTCAAGCCACGGTTTCCAATCCGAATGCCAGATGATCCGTATTTGCACATCCACCCGATCTCCCATCCGCCATCTATGCACTGCAGTGAGAGCAGAACGCGCAAGTCAACTTGATTCCTAATGCCGACAAAATCAGCGACAAGAATCCGCATAGCAAGTGCCAGTGCATCGCCTTCAACACCAATCCTCTCCTGCACCCTTTCCCTCAGTAGTGGCATTAACATAGCATGTAGGTCTTGGTCATCGGAGCTCGCCAACAGCCGAGTTAGAAAGTACAAGAAACATTCGGGCGTCTCATAGTATCTTGTCCCATCCAGATACGCTCTGTTGCGAAGAACCTCATGGACCCAATGGAGAGTATTTTGAAGCTCGCTACCCCGACCGTAGGTGTAAAATAAACTCAACGCATTCACGCAAACCACGGGGTCAGTCCTGGGTCTTCGATGATCGAAGTACGTCTGCGATGATTTAGTACTTACTCCGAATCAGAACGATGGAACATTACCATTATAATGCCATCCTCATCGACATACCCAAGCATTTCATCCATCACGGAGTAAGCGATATTCTTCTCTCGGCGGAGAATGGTGAGAGCCAGGGATGTCGTGTCAAGATCAAAAGGGAATTGCTCTGTTGTAAGTTGGCCATTCCCTACCGATACAAGCGGTCAGCATTGCATTCTTAAGACTAGGATTAAGTTCACCTTGGAAGAAGTTCCACGTTCGTGGGTGCTCTACTAGATGGACCAGGGTTCTAAGCAAGGCCGATTGGAGTGGTTGAAGAAAGAGTGGTAAACATCGAACTAACCGATCATTAGTGGTATCCAAGATCATAAGTTGGGCGAAATTTTCCCGTAGCTCGATTGCTGGGTGTTTTTCAGTCGTATCCGTCACTGAAAGTAAGCGCCCCGCGTTGCGTTGCAAAAACCCCTTGCCACGGGATACAGGATCGCCGATGAGATTATAAAGGGTGCGTGATAGCACGCCGACATTCTCAAAAGTTATGCCACACAAACCCAGAGAGCGTGCAGACAGAACATTTTCTGGTCGATCGTCAACAAAGATAGTTCTGCTTGGATCAATGCCGGTAGCTGATATGACTTTTCTAAAAAAGCCCAGGTTTGGCTTGCGTTCCCCCGCAACGCCCGAAGTGTAAATTTCGTCAAATATCGACCAATCCGCGGGCTTTGTACGAAGGACTTCATAGTCTGGTACAGAAATATTTGACATTGCAAATACTCGTAGTTGGCCACTTGTCTCCATCTTCAAGTCTCGGATGAGTGAAATAAGTTTGTCGTCAGCTTTCAAAGAGTCACGAGCTTGTTGAAAAGCTTTGTAGATCTCTTCGGGTTCTAGAAAGAATTCTTCTCCAACTTGAGCGTAACATTCGTCTTCGGAGAGCCGTCCACGTTCGTAGTCGAACCAGATGGGAGTTGACAGGATGTCATGGAGCATACGAGGCGAAATGCTGGTCTCGGTTTCAGGTGACCATTTGAATAAGACGTCTCCGATATCGAAAATGATAGCGTTATACCGAGGGGAGCCTGTCATGGAGGCAAGGAATGTGTCTTGGGTCTAGGACTCCTATCTCATTTTGATTTATAGAGGTCTCTTAAACTTGAATATACCCGTGTATTCGCACAAATTAAGCCATGTGCCTCGACGATGGGCTGAATTTTCACGCGAACACGATACCAGCCGCCTCGAGGCAAAAATTGTTGGGGTCACAGAATACCCGCAAGGGGTCGATAGCAACCTGATGACCTGTTCCAAGTTCGGAGGAGCCTCATGGCGGGTCTTGATGCAGGAGCATCAAGAAGAGCTCATTCAACTGGCCACCCGCCCGCTTGGGACCAGAAAAACAAGGGAAGTATAGGTTAGATGATTTACAAGCAGCGTGGATCAAGATTTCTACTGATGAATGTGAAAATTTAGCGGTCCGTCAGCGCATCAGCAAGCGATACGTGATGCAGCCTATCCACAGATGGTTCAAGATCTCGATGGCAATAAGTACGCTGATATTTTGATGCCACGTTAAACCATTTGAGTCTAGGACGGAAAGCGTTGTGGGAGCGCAATCGAACTTGGCCATGGGGATTGATGAATGCTCGACTTGTTGATCATTGGGAACGGCATGGGAAGTCATGGATGGACCTGAAAACGAAGTACTTGAGGCGCAGGGAAGAGCAAGATGTTTGTTGCAGCGACGCATGTGTCAGGGTCGATGGATCTCAATCGGTGATATCATGTGACGCCTGCTGCGATGCGAAGCTGTGATTCCTATGAAGTGACGCTGCATTGGAATGTGTATGATGATGGTTCGCAAAATATCTATATTAGCAGGCAAATTTAAACCAATTGGAATGTCTATTCATCGTTAAAGAGGACGAAGGCATTGCTTGGGGGTGGCAAGCTTGAGTGACCGACCCAATCTATCGGCGCTAAGCTAACCCAAAAGGCTTGATGAAAGGAACACACTTGTACAATTAATTAGACTCCGAAGTCAGCCGCGGCCCATGCAACGCACAGAGTACCGTACAGCACCGTAATGCGAGCAACCAAGGATTGTAAACCCCTGACCGAGAGTATTTTGTATGGGGTAAAATTTCATCTTAGTCTAAATGTGAGTGCTCGAAAAGAGGTTTGCAGCTATCTATTTCAACTCGCTCTTCAGATTCATGTAGTACTTTGTGGTATTAATTCTGCGGACCTAATGGTGGCTTGTCTGTTTTCCTCCACTAAAATATACGTTCTCTGCAATAACGTATGCGGTAAAACCAACTAGTCCGATCCCAAAGCCGGGGAAAAGGCTACGAAACATAACACGGTTATTGAAGACGGTGTGTTTGCGCCATGCTTCTCTTTTTGCCCATGGATCTCTGAAGAGAGGGAGATTGGCCATGCCTGTGGATATAAGCTGTCGGATTAGCGGAGCAAAGCGCGAGGGACCTACCTAAAGCTTGTGGAATCCTGAATACGTTTGAGTTATTGACGTTGAGCGTGTCGTGATTTGACTTACACTAGGGCAGGTCTATGCGACTTAGGTGCTTGAACGGATTGATCAGCCAAACACTTCATCTCGTTCCCCTCGCTTACACCTCCATATCCTCGCTCATTCGATTACCAGCCCGCCTCAACTCGCCCTTTGGCGCGCTCTGCTTATTACACAAATCGTATTTACACCCAATGTCAGCTAGTGCTAGCAGTTTACATTTGCGTAAACCAACACCCAATGTCCACAACCATACAAAGGGTGTCAATGGGAATGGCTATTCCGCTAAACCTGGTACCGAATCTTCGATCAGTGAAGACGAAGATATGCCACTGGTGTGTACACGCGCCATGACTTGTAAATGTACGCTAATTTGCACACACCATTTCTGCCACCTCATCATCTAGTCACAGACAGTAAGGTCCTCAGAGGCCGTCTCAACGCCCCCTCGCAATTACAAGCGGAAAAAACCTGTATATGCTGAGTCCTCCACGGATGATGACGATATGCCTCTCGCCTCTTCTCCAATTAAACCTCCGCCCTCGGCCGTTGTTCCAATGCCAGGAGCTGCTGAGGCCACCACTATTTCCACAAAAAGTAAGCAAAGAGGCCGAAATTTTAGCTGTGCTAACCTTCATTAGCGGTACGCAAGGCGAAAAGACCACCCAAAAAAAAAATCAAGGAGAATGACGACTTTGGTGCATCCTCGGATGAAGAGATACCCAACCGAGCCGGTAGATCTACTGTTTCACGAAAAAGGAAAGCCAAGATTGAGAGTGATGCAGATGAAGAGGAGAATGTAGCGGAGAAGAAGTCTGTGGCTAGGCCTCGACCTAAGAAAACGAAAGAGGAGGCCGATTCAAGTTCAGACCTTGTGCAAGCAAAGAGGAAAGCAAACAGAGTTGCGAAGAAAGAAGTAGAAGTCACTCCGGTAAAGGCGAAAGGAAAAAAGGATGTAGAAGAGGACGACCAGGAGGAGGTCTATCGCTGGTGGCAGCTTGGGGCTAATGGAGACGGCACTGTTAAGTGGCATACCCTGGAACATAACGGTGTCATATTTCCTCCGCCGTATGAACCGTTGCCGAAAGATGTCAAAATGTTGTACGATGGTATTTATGCTTTTGTTCTGCTTGGTCTTATAGGTTGCTTACGTCGGTCTTCAGGGAAAAAGGTTCATCTTCCCCCAGCCGCTGAGGAAGTCGCTGGATTTTATGCCGCTATGCTGGAGACTGATCATGCTCAAGACTCTACGTTCAACAAGAACTTCTTTGAAGATTGGAAAATTGTTTTGAAGAAGCATCCCCCGGTTTGTCTACCCACAACGACTCCTTAAGTGCCTGTCCTGACCTAGTGTTTCATCAATCAGCTGGATGGAAGCCAGATTACTTCATTTGAGAAGTGCGATTTTAGACCCATGTATGAATATTTCGAAGCAGAACGAGCGAAAAAGAAGGCGATGTCTTCTCAGGAGAAAAAGGCAGCCAAGCAGGCAAAAGAGGAGTTAGAGGCCAAATATACCCATTGTCTTCTTGACGGTCGTAAAGAGAAAGTTGGGAACTTTCGCGTTGAGCCTCCTGGCCTCTTTAGAGGTCGTGGCGATCACCCAAAGAAAGGTGCACTGAAGGTTTGTGGTTCACGGGTGTCTTTCTTCAGTGCTAATCAATGGCACAGTTTCGTGTACGACCAGAGGACATCACAATCAATATTGGAAAGGATGCTGCTATTCCCGTTCCTAACATGCCAGGGGCGTGGAAAGCAATACAACACGACAACACCGTTACGTGGCTCGCTAATTGGACAGAAAATGTGAATGGCAATCACAAATATGTCTTTTTAGCTGCTGGCAGTTCGCTCAAGGGTCAGAGCGATATGGTCAAATTTGAGAAGGCCCGAGAACTCAAGGTGGGTTTTTCTAGATACACCCGTCCGGAAACCTCATTACTTCGCAACAGAACTATGTAGATCGTATACGGGAAAATTACGTACGAGACCTCAAGTCAAAAGTCATGGCTGATCGTCAACGAGCAACCGCCATGTATTTTATAGATAAACTGGCTCTTCGTGCTGGAAATGAAAAAGGAGAGGATGAAGCCGACACTGTCGGCTGTTGCTCACTCCGCTGTGAGCATGTAACGCTGGAAGCTCCCAACTTTATAATTTTCGACTTCCTCGGAAAAGACTCCATCCGATATTATAAAAGAATTGATGTCGAGCCTCAGGTTTTCAAGAACCTTCGAATATTCAAACAGAACAAGAATGATGATGACAATCTTTTTGACCGAGTGACCGTAAGCCTCATACCTATCAATTTCTATGCTCAAGCCCATGATTCTGCGACAGACTACCTCTCTCAATAAGCACCTAACATCAGAGATGAAGGGCCTTACCGCGAAAGTTTTTCGTACATATAACGCTTCCAGCACCTTCCAGAGGCTATTGGATGAGGATCCTCTTGCTGGCTCCACGGTGCAAGAGAAACTTAATGCGTATAACAAGGCTAATCGAATGGTTGCCATCCTGTGTAACCATCAAAGAACTGTTCCAAAAACCCACGATCAATCTATGGAGAAGATGCGCTACAAGGTGGGCCGTAACTCGGTTTTGTAAGAGTTTTTTCAGCTGAATGAGACGTTTAGCACCGTAGCCTTAAATACGAGCGGATGAAGTTGCGTCACGTATTGTTTACTTTAGATCCCAAGTACAAGAAGAACAAGAAGTACTCTGAGGATGAATCCGACCTTGACGAGGATTGGATAACCCTCCACGAGGAAGATCTCCTGGTGAAAGAGGTCGAAAAAGCTGAGAAAAAGTTTCTCAAGGAAAATGAAAAGTTGAAGGAGGATGGCAAACCATCTCATGATAACCAGGTGTTGAAAGACAGAATACTTGCTATCAACGAGGAGTTTGAAAGGCTCGCGAGCGAACGAGGAACGCAGAAAGCTGTTTTGAAGAGGGATCGACCAGTGGAAAAAGTTGAGGAAGCGATCGAGAAGCTCACTGACAGAATCAAGGGTTTCGCGCTACAGATTGAGGATCGCGATGCTGGTAAAGAAGTGGCGCTCGGTACGAGGTTAGTCCGCTTAGTTCTTCGGGGGATTTGTGCGATCTGACTTGGTGTTAGTAAAATCAATTACCTAGATCCGCGGTGAGTAAGAATTCTCTTCAATAGGCTGTCCTCGCTCAACATCCATCCCGAAGGATCACCGTAGCCTGGTGTAAGGAACACGACGTACCACTAGAAAAGCTATTTTCAAAGACACTAGTCACGAAATGTATGTTACTCTTGTGTTCTGCTGTGCGCTATTTAATGTGTTGAGAACAGTCCCATGGGCGATGGAAGCTGAACAGGATTGGAAGTTTTAGGGTTGTGGTACTATAATCCTGTTGTAATAGACTTGACAACTACTGTATACGCTGTGGCGGTGTAAATAACTTTCTTCCAGCCTCAACGTCACGGTTCAGCTATCTGAAGTTTGAACCGCGTTTACCACATACTATGAGTCACGTCCCTATACAACCAGGTATTGCCTCAAGGACTACCTTTGCTGCTCTCCCTGTCGACTCTGGCGAGGATAGCGAAGGCGAAGATGTCATTGTGTCTTCAGAAAGGTCTCGCTCTATTTTGATCACGTCGCTGGTAAACTTATTCCTTCTCTGAAGCTCTACGCCAGTGGAGAACAAACCTTCGAAATCTGCGATAAAGAAAGCTCAAGAGCTTGCTCGTCACCAAAGACGGCAACAGCGAAAAGCTCTCGCCAAAGCGTCACGCGGTGTACCAGAAGCACCACCCACTCAAAAAATACAAGGGGATTCGACTGAAAACCCCACACAGCCTTCATTGGACTATAGTCCAGCAGCTCAAGGAGAAACCTTTGATTCCCATGCGTCGACACCACCTACGTCACACCCTATAACACCTGATTATGCTGTACAAGCAAATGGCGTCGCCGGTGAACTTGATGAAACAGCCACCGTCTCCGACACTCTCTCAGGAGCTGCGTCACGGCCTGATACTACCCGCTCGCATCCCACTACGGCAGTGACCATCGAAGCTTTCCCAACGCCAATACAAAGCCCGAAGTCTGCCTCAGTTAAACGCCACGGCCAGCTACCAGTCCAATCACACAAAGAGTCTATCCCTATGCAGGACGCGGAAAAAGTGAAAAAGAGGCAGAGCTTCGTCACGCGTACATTATGGACATTTATCATGATTGGCGGCTTTCTCGGTACGTCTCCGCAAAAATCTTTTGAGAGCGCCATTAACAGTCGGAACGAAAGGTTTACTACTTCTTGGCCATGCATACATGATTTTGCTCGTTATCCTTTGCCAGACCCTTGTCTACAGAGAGGTCACGGCACTATTTTCGTTGAAGTCTACTAAACCAGATTCGCAAGACATCCGTCCTATCCGTGGTAAAGACCCATGGAGCAAGACGTTAAATTGGTACTTCTTTGCAGTGACCAATTACTTTTTGTACGGAGAAAGCATCATTTACTATTTCAAGGTAATTCTTCGACACTATCAGTTACATGTTATTCTGATACTTGACCCATAGCACGTGGTTTTTGCCGATGCACAATTGCTTCCTTTTGCTACGAACCATCGTATGATCAGCTTTATCCTCTATACGATAGGCTTCATGGGGTTCGTGATGTCTCTGAAAAGAGGCTACTTGAAGCAACAATTTGGACTCTTCTGTTGGGTGCACATGAGTCTCTTGTTGATTGTTGTTTCGAGGTGAGTTAAAAAAGCTTGGGATGATTACATGCATACTTATCTACGATCAGCCATTTTATAGTAAACAACATACTTGAAGGCCTTATCTGGTTCTGGGTTCCAGCGTCTCTCGTCATCTGCAATGATGTATTTGCCTATATTTGGGGCATTACGCTTGGGAGGACTCCTTTAATCGAGCTATCTCCTAAGAAAACTGTTGAAGGCTTTATTGGTGCATTCTGGAGCACCTTGATTTTTGGAGTTTTATGGGGGACTTATTTTATGCAATTTAACTACATGATCTGCCCCGTTCATGATTTGGGAGTCAGCGCATGGAGCTCCATGCAGTGTACGCCCAATCCAGTTTTTGTATGGCGCGAGTGGGATATTTGGAAACCTTTGGCCGTCTTTTTATCCACCCTAGTACGCCTCGCTCTTTCATTCTGTCGTTGTATCGCCGACGTCATTTATAGTCCGGCCACACAATCAAGACCATTCCATACGCTCCTTACCAATATCATCTTTTTCTTTTAGCTTTTTTTGCCTCCCTGGTAGCGCCTTTCGGGGGTTTCTTCGCGTCTGGGTTCAAACGTGCCTTCAATATCAAAGATTTCGGGCACAGCATTCCGGGGCATGGGGGTATGACAGACCGCATGGATTGCCAGTAAGTTACGAGCCCCTAAATATACCTCTCTCCGCTAATTTGTCACAAGGTTTCTCATGGGAGTATTTACTTACGTTTACTACAGCAGCTTGATTCGTGAGCATCGCGTTACGGCTGGCGGTGTCTTGCAGACGATTGTTAGTGGATTGACTTTGGACCAGCAGCTTGAGTTGATCAGCGATTTGAAAAGGTACTTGGGTACTCAGGGAATCAAAGTCCCGTAATCTCACTCTACATATACATCATGTTATATTTCCGTGCATTCAAATTACTGTTTCATATTGCAAACGATCTGTCTGCAAATAATTTCTACTGTTGTATGTTTAGGTCGATGACCATCTGGCAAGGCCGCTAAATGTCATGGCCTGCCGTCCGAAGGCGTTCTTCATCTTTTGAATGCCGAACCCTTGCGCTTCTACCCCATTGACTGTTCTGACGTAGTATAAAGATATCTCTGCCCCACTAGGTATAAACACATCTGCCCTCCAGCCGCCCTGACCATCAAGCTCCAGGGGCACTCGCTCATTCCTGAACGATACCATAAAGACAAAATTGTCCGCTTCCGCGGTTGACATGTGCTCGCATCGCTTACGAACGTGAAAGCTAGTTCGCTTGTTGCCTTCGATGTATCTGAATGGCGGTTGTAGGGAAGATGGCCACAAATCCAATTGATAGAAATCCACAAAGACGATAGGCCGCGCGGGTTCCATGATGTAGTCCTCCCATGAAACAACGCCGCCTTGTTCCGCAGACAGAAGCTGGTACGAAGATTCTTCGGGGAAGTGAGTCTGAATGAATTCTGCAGGTGATGAAGTAAACCACATTGGGGCGAAACGCTTATGATAGGCTTGACCTTCGAGTGCACCAGCGCCCCAACATGCGTCAATAAGATGCCACTCGTTATCCAACAAGGCACAGTTCCAAGCATGTCCACTTGAGTAGGGGGGTACAGGCTGATCAGAACTGGTTGCTTCATACCCTACACCTTTACCGTGCCCCGTAACTTTGTGGACTTGTATTCCTACTGTTTCCGCAAGGCATTTGAACAAGCCAGCATAGCCATCGCAGACGGCAAGACCAGACGATAACGTTGATTCGGGAGTGCTTGCTTGGATATCACCAGAAAAGAACGACTCGGAGTCATAAGCAACATTATGGTGTAGCCATGAAAAAATTGCCCGGGCCTTTTCTACCTCATGTGGGAATGGCTCAGTAAGGTCGTAGGCGAGGTTGACTAATGAGGCTACTGTATGGCGAGGAAATAGAGCAGCATGTGCGTCGACGTGAGAGAAATCGCGACATTTAAGGCAAAGATTGGGCTCGCTATCCTGAACGTCGAGTGAAGCATCATCTACCAGTCTATAAGGGGGAGCCAGATCTGGTGGTGGGGTGGGGAGCCGAGTAGGGGGTGGAGGTGGAGCGTGGCGGGACTGTTGAATATGAACCTGACTTTGGACAGGAGGCGGAGGAGGGCGGCGAGTCAGCGCTCGTGCCAGCTGTTCGGGACTAGGACGGGTCCATTTTGGTGGTATAGGCGGTGGCTGCCGCACAGCTGATCCAGGAGACTTATTGCCGTCGTTGTACTCTTGCAAGTTTTTACGCAAGTTCAGGTTAGCTATACGTGCTGCGATGGTAAATTGCTCAAGATTTTCGGGTGGGACGACAGTCGCCGCCGCCGACAACGATGACGGAGGGAGAGGTGGAATCTTACGTCGGGGAGGTAGAGGGGGTCTCGTTAGCGACATGGAAAGAAACGACACTGCAACAATTTGATATTGTAGACAAGGCACAGTTACATATGGTCAAACTAATCACAACCATCCTCAAATCTATGACCTGGGCTTTTCCTGTAGGTAACAAGATTTTGAGAACAGGTGCAGAAAAGGACGCCTTGGAACAGACCTTCTTCTCCTTCCACAGAGCCAGAAGCCCAACACCAGACACTTTGACAACCTTGAAACGCACTCCTGGAATATCTCCCTTCGCTTTACCGCGACGACCGAAGCCGGAGATAAGAACCTCATCGTTCTCGTCCACAAAGTTCAGGCAACCGTCGTTCTAGTTCGGGGCTGAATAGAAGGTGCGATCGTGTTACATCAAACTCACCGGTACAAAAGCCGTCACTTTTTTCCCGTTTTTTATGAGCTGCACTCGAACGCATTTACGAATAGCGGAATTTGGCTGTTTCGCCTCTACGCCGACTTTCTCGAGTACAATGCCTTTAGCGTGAGATGATCCTCCTGTAGGGGATGTCTTGTATATATTCCCTAAAGCGCGCTTTTTATATGCTTTGTCGGCCTAGATCAAACGATGAGATGTTGGAAAAATGCTTCAGGTAAGGTGATGGACGAACCCATCGGTTGTCACGACGGTCGTTTCGGAGTTTTCTTGCTGCATGAAGTCCACGGGGCTTGTTCGCTAGTGATCAAAGCATTCTAAACAGGTAGATTATGAGCAGGAACGGTGAAGACGACGTACAACCCATTCTTGTTGTCGAGGTCGAGGTCGATGGCGGATAATGTGCTAATTGAGTCTCAGCAAGGAATCTTCCGGTTACATGAACCTTAATTTTGAAACTATAACAGTTCTACCCACCACCACGTGCCTGCTGTATATGCAAAATTTCTCACCAGTAATTTTGGTAATTTACCGGTAAATTACCTGCATCTGATCAGTAATAATTTTTGACCCAACCCTAGTTCGCTCAAGTACTTTACCAGTAAATTCCGTTTGTTATATTATCTACTAGAATTACTTCCACTTGAAAACCTGTCCTTAGACAATGACCTTTGACAATAAATGGGAAGACTCCATAGCACTGTATTCACGTGATTAATTCACATGTCATGCAACGGCATGCATCTAATCTGGATTCCAATTTCTTCCCAAAGTCATGGGTCATTGAACATCTGTATAAAGGGCTTCCAATTGGACTCCCATGGGTCCATTTCTCTCCCATGTCTGCAGCAGAGACTCAGTATTACCACCATGGCCGATTTCCAGTCAAAGGGGGGGTATTACCGAATGCGATAACGGCCTTTCGTACCTATGGTGACCCAAAGAACCCTTGTGTAGTGTTTCCTACTTGCTATGGTGGAAAACTCAATAGTTAGCGCAAGATTTTGAAACTACCTTGCCCCTAACTCCCACATCTTTTCAGGTCAGCTTTACTTGATCGGGAATGACAAGGCAGGATGGTTGGTTATACCAGTGACCGGACCCCTCACATGTTCCCTCAGGCTCTCAATCCTGGGAAATACTTTATCGTGACTTTTGCACTCTTTTCTAATGGAGAGGTAAGGCCCAGACCGCTTGCTCCCTTCCCAAGTTAATCAACTCAAACCAAGTCATCATCTCCTTCTAACACGGTAATTACAATCAATAATCCCATCCATCCACTGTGCCAGACTTGCACGCTAGCCGTCCCCGTATAATGGACCTTATTTTCCAGCTGTTTCTTATGAAGATAACATGCAAGTCATAGCCTTCCAATTCCAGCTCATGGCTTACCATCGTGTCCTCTAAAGCCGTGCTCAGTACAACGTTCTTATACATAAACTCGGCGTAAAAGAGGTATTCCTTGTTATCGGATTTTCCATGGGTGGTCAGCAGGTTAGTTAATTCGAGTTCTGAATCGAGAATTTGCCGGCTCTTACTGATGGTTTAGGCATACTACTGGCCTGTCATGTACCCAGACTACGTCAAAAGGTGATTCACTTGTATCCTATCGCTCATTCTGAAAGCTGAGCAATAAAGATTTGTTGCTATTTGCGGCTCCGCTCGAACGAGTCCGCATAACAAGTGGTGAGCGACGACCTTGGACGGGATTTTCAGTCGTAATCGTTCAGACGTGTTCTCAAAACGGACAGTTTCCTTGAGGGCGTGAAAGCAGCTCTCACGGCTTCGAAAGACCTTGAATATGGCCACTATAAGTCTCCTCCTGAGCATGGTATCCGCGCCTTTGCACGTGTATACAGCGGGTGGGCATATGGTCAGACTGTAAGTCTGTAGTTACTTTCCCTGTGGATGGTTCTGAACAAGGCAAGTGGTATCGCAATCATGGTTATCTTTATGAGGGGATGTATGTTCGTTTTTTTTTTTCTTGCATCACTCAAAAAGTCTTACACTTTACAAGGTATCCAGATCTCGAAACTTTCATCAAGGAGAGATGGGAGATGCTATTCCTTGTTGATTGGGATGCAAACGATTTGCTCACACTTTTAGCTACTTGGTGGTCCGGAGACATATCGGCTGTGCAAGATGGGGGTGATTTGCAGAAGAGCCTGAGTTCCATCAGAGCCCGCGCGTTAATAATGCCATGTAAAACGGATCTCTACTTTCCGGTATGTATACGCGATGCGAAAGTCTATAAAAATATTCTGATAGCATATCAGCCCGAAGATAATGAGATTGAGATGTCGAGCCTGCAGAATCAGGCCCAGTTCGTGATGATTGATTCGGTATGGGGGCATATGGGTGAGGAGGTATACATGTCATATTTCTTTTCTGACTATTGTCTAGCCGGGGGAGGGGCGAATGATAAGGATACTGAGTTCATAAACGAAGAGGTTAAGAAGTTTATGGACGCTGTTTGAAATATTATGTAATCTGTTATGCTTTTGAGGAATGTACGTTCATGCTCTGCGAAGCTATGCAGATATTACAACTCCAACATTACTCTACTTGATGATCTCACCCATAGAGGCTTCATTCATCATGTCACACGGTTTGCTCTATTACGCTGGCTTTAGTTCTTGTCCTGACTCGGCGAAAGGCCCGAAGCTCTTCAAGTAGCTCTTCTGTCAAAAAACCAAGTAGTATACGCTGGTGTTGACCCAACAGCTGCGTCATTACATATTGGACACCTAATCCCACTCATGTGCCTGTTGCACTTTCATCTGCGTGGACATAGGGTTATGCCTCTCGTAAGTTCGATTATTCGTCTGCTATTTATTCCACGACACTACAGCATTATTAGGTAGGTGGTGCCACGGGGCTGGTGGGAGATCCTTCAGGACGCCTAACTGAGAGAAAACCTGCCGACAGACAATCGGTCGAATTCAACGTAGCTGGTCTCGCAAAAAATATCACGACTTTTTTTCGGAGAGCTATTGATTACGCACTCGCTCGTATGCCTCATGGTGAAAATCTAGACGTTGCACCTGTCGTAACGAGTAACCTCCAGTGGCATCAAGAGATGGGTTTACTTAACTTCCTACGGTCTGTAGGTATACACGCTCGCGTAAATACAATGCTCAATAGGGAGAGGTAATGGTCTCTTTTCCAAAGCAGCCTCCAATATTCATGTCTTGGCTTATATAGCGTCCGAAACCGTTTGGATTCCCAGCGCGGCCTTTCTTTCACGGAATTCACATATCAGTTATTGCAGGCGTACGACTTCTATCACCTCCACCAGCATTTCGGCTGTACTATTCAGATTGGTGGCTCTGACCAATGGGGAAACATCCTTGCGGGAATTGAGCTTATTAATCGGGTGGAGGACGGCCAAGCTTCTGAGGACAGGGTTTTTGGAATGACTACTCCTTTGCTAACTACAGCGTCAGGCGAGAAATTCGGGAAAAGTGCAGGAAATGCTGTTTGGCTTGACTCCGATCTAACTAGTGTTTTCGATTTTTATCAGGTATGATGTATATGTTAAGCCGCTGATTGAGCACTAACTTTAAAGTACTTAGTACTTCATTCAAGCTGATGACGATGACGTCGAGAGGTACCTGAAGTTATTCACACTTCTATCGCACGTCGAAATAGCTACCATCATGGAGACACATAGAGTAGGTTAAATATACAAGCGAGGGTACCCGCTCACTGACTTCCCCAGGTACAACCAGAGGGGAGGATAGCTCAGAGACGCCTAGCAGCTGAAGTCACTGAAATGGTACATACGGGTATATCGTTCCATTTCTTCCAATCACAAACTTCTAATGCATATCCAGCCAATGGGTTAGCCCGCGCTCGAACAATCACTCAGCTTCTTTTCGGATCGAACCTTGATAATCTTAGTGCACCTCAGATATTATCCGCTTTTGAAAATGATCCTCGGCTGGTTATAATAGACGAGAGAGAGTTGTTTGAATCTCCTACCGTAAAATTGGCTTCAAAATACCATCTCTTACATTCGACATGTATGTATTCATGGGTATCTATTGGTCTGAAGCTCATGCCTACCTTAGCGGCTTCACGCAATCTCATTCAAGCACGCGGATTATATATCAACAACCGAACTGTTCCTGAAGTACAATACAAGATTTCGAAGACAGAATTGATCGATGGAAGGGTGGCTATTTTGCGTGCTGGCAAAGATAGATTCCTTATTTTCGCAGCTACTACCCAACAGCCCTCATTATAAAAACATTATAAAAAATATCTTCAAGGTGATCAAGTTGGTTTGAGACTTGGGTGCCTTATCTACATGTATCTGTTGTATGAGTTCTATTAATCAACCCTAATTGCGCTGTATAATTTTTTAACGGCCCAGTATGATGCAAGGAAGCCGATAGTTCCTGGAAGATGAAGCTTGATATTAATATGGGTCGTCAATGAAAGATTGGCTGACGTGCCTGTAGCCAGGAAGTCTACAAGTGTGAGGAGTATTAGATACCCAAGGTATATCGCACGTCCCGAAGTGGATTCTAGCGATAGGCGTGTAGCCCAGTAGAATAAACCATATCCAAAAACCCAGAAGGCGCTCCCCCCACCAGTAAGAAAAGCCCGCCAGTGCCACCTGGAAATTTTAAACTTGGTTTGCAACGGTCGAATACTACACTAACCGGTATTCCTCGGCGCATAAGATGAAGTATGTGAACAGGATTGTGACAGTGGCAGTAGTGAGGGTTACGACACAAGCTGTCAGGGCCAAAAACCCAAAAGCATAATATGCCCGAGAAGCAAACAGGCTAGTGAGGACATAGTATAACTCAATGAAAGCAGCACCTATGGCATTCTCAATACGATGTATGATGAAAGGAGGCAGTGGGCTCAGACATACCAAAAGGTAGAATACCGCTCAGCATAGCTGCCAGCTGAACAAGCATGTTGAGAAACAGCGGGTTTATAGAGAGAAAGAACATACCCAGGGGCGTAGATATTTGGGACTCGGGGGAATCTGCCGAGGAATTTGGTTGACTCGGACGGGATGGTCAACCGGCTATGGAGAACAGTAAGGAAATGTGTAAGAAGTAAGAAAGCTTGTATGCAGACATACACCCTTCTTGGTCCCAAAGTAGGAACCTACAGCAGACAGAGGAGCTGAAATGCCAAACCAGAGTACAACTATCAAAAGCATGGTCCCTAAGAAAGGGTCAGTGAAAAATATACTGGGAGACTGTAGTACCAACCAAATGGGACAGCTCCAGAAGAGCCAGCGACCAAAAGACACAGGTTTAGAAGGAAAAAAATCATGAAGACGATGCTAAACAAAGGTCAACGTCGGCTTGTGATCTTGCAACAGAGTTTGTATACTTACGATGGCAAAACAGTTGCTGTGAGAAACGAGTTCTTCCTGCGATTCAACCCCCCCAGAGATGCATACACGCGTCCCGAAACATATCCTCCTATTCTTAATAAATGTTGAAATAAATGAGCTAGTATGAGGATTGAAGCACAGACATTCCAAACAATGACCAAAAGACCATCATGATGGTCGCAAGTGAACCTCGGTTGGAAGGAGAAAGAAAGCCTAATAATGCAAAAACTGTGACGCAACAAAGGCTGAGCATAATGTGGTCAAGTCAATTAATGGACTAACCAAGGGTTACCCCAACCATAACACACAACTGGGAGCCATTTCCAACCACAATAGACAAGGCCATCGGGTTTTGTGGCGTACGGAACACCTCTCCGTGAATAAGCTTCCAACCCCATTCTTCTTGCACGTCTTCCTGTTTTACTTGTCAGAACCTTGCCAACAGTAGCGGAGGGCATCTGACATTAAGATCAACTGCATTGTACCGAGATATCTGATGGAGTACTTCAATACAAGTGGGAATATATTGGGGTCAGCTTACGTCGCGATTAACACTGCGGAAGAGAACCATAGAGACCATAACACAAAGGACAATGACAATGACAATGGAGTTGATGAGGCTGAACCAGTGTATACGAGGATCCAGGATATGGAGATAACTATCCCAACGAGTCGCCTTTGCAAGTAATGAGATGCGATTTGGTCGCTCACAACGACTGACGCACCCATGAAGTATGCGATTCCTATAAGTATGGCAAAGCATGTCGTAGGATGTCAGCATTAACCCAAGTTATTGTTGCACGCATACCTTCCAGGTAACACGATATGTATATCGAATTGTTTGGTTTCCGGTTTCGTTGAGTACCAGGGGTTCTGAGACGTTATGACTACAGGTCGCTTCGGCAGTCTGAGGACCACCAATGCTAGATAGATTATGAGTCGATTTCCGCCGGATGATAAGCGATATTGCGGCCCAACCTAGAGGGCCATACTAGAACACCAACTATACGGAAAGTATCTGATGTGGGTTTGTGATACCTGGAGAGAGAAAGGCGTCGGTATGTGAAGCATAGTTTGCGTGGCTAGACCCACCGAAACGTAACATCATAATGATTGTTCAGGATGGGTAGATCTCGCGAGTCTGGGTCGTAGTGACCAAGGTTGAAGCCTTGGTCATAAAATACCTCCTTGTTTCGGTTATCGACTCTCATTGTTGCCGCTGGTAGCCCGTCAACAAGCCAGTTAAGCTCATAGCCTTCCTTGATGCGGTCGTTAATAAAGCTCGCTTCTTCACCAGTCACATGTTGTTGAACACACAGCGTATGGCACGTCCTGTTGTTTGACAACATTTTAACCTGTAGTACAGTTAAGCGGAAACAAAGTAGCGTAGCGAAAAATTCAAAATCCTACGTCATAAGGAGAACTGAATATTCTGTCTCCAAAAAGAATCGAACCCAGGGATTCAGGTTGTTTGACTACTCCGTTGTTCGGCTGACAGAAGTGAAATTTTGGGTTGTAATAGTCATCTGGGCCCGGAAAGTCGGTAAACTTTCACCGTGTAGTGAGCCATGCACTTACAATTGATCATAGATTTCTATGAAGCAGGGATTGATTCAACTCGTTTACAACCTCAAGAGAAGAAAGATGGCGGACCAATTTATCGTCGTCACCACCAGTTGGCGTCGGAGTGAGTGCATTGACAAACAATTCGACCTTTTCTCCTTCCGAATAGTCATGTGGGGCCGCACCTGGCAGGTAGAATGCGCGCACATGAAACTTGGCCAGTAATGTCACTGCTAGTAAGAATATTGGACGCATACTGTAGTGAAGTGGAATGACCACTGTCGCGTGTATTTATTTACTAAGACCAAATACACAAGTTGATCAACTCTAACGACATCCTGGCCGCCCGACGGTTATCTGCGACTATTGCAATGGAATTTGAAGTTCTAGCAAAATGCCATACAACGAAGGCCAGAGTGTCTCGGATGAAACTTGCTCGCACGTCGTTGCCTCCCCAAACTGTCAGATTTTGCTGACCGTAGACTCAGATGGTACCACGATGCTGCCAACCTTCATGCCTGTGGCGACCCAGGCATCTATCAAAGGTCTTAC
The DNA here is from genome assembly GCA_018221805.1 of Rugosomyces carneus. Classification (NCBI taxonomy): domain Eukaryota; kingdom Fungi; phylum Basidiomycota; class Agaricomycetes; order Agaricales; family Tricholomataceae; genus Rugosomyces; species Rugosomyces carneus. The sequence goes on from JABCKM010000007.1 coordinate 39,739, forward strand.
AGCAGAGCAGGTTGAGTCTCTTGGTGTTACCCTCATTTTGAATAACACATATCATTTGAATCTACGACCCGGTCTAGAAGTTCTTTCCGCTGCGGGAGGCGCTCACAAATTTCAAGGATGGAATCGCAACCTTCTAACGGTATGTTGATAATTACTCACCGCTCAATGCGTCTTAAACGTGCGTCAGGACTTATGCTTTGCTAGGATAGCGGTGGCTTCCAACTTGTATCGCTTAGTAAATTCACCACAATTACAGAGGAAGGTGCCTTGTTTGAGAGTCCCTTTACAGGAGAACCTACTATGTTAACGGTATGATCTTCAGGCTTCCAGCAAGGTTTGGTCTAACTCGACCTCCCAGCCTGAAGAGAGCATATCTATTCAGCATACTATTGGAGCCGATATTATCATGCAGCTTGACGATGTCGGTGAGTTACTTCTATCATAAAGGAGGCAGGCAGCATACACCCACAACCAAGTTTCTAGCTTAACTGTAGGACCGCGCGTTGGCGAAGCTATGGAGAGATCTGTGCGGTGGCTCGACAGATGTATCACGCATCACAACAAATCTGGACGCAAGGATATACAAAATCTTTTTGCTATTGTGCAGGGAGGTCTCGATCCTGGCCTAAGAAATCAATGTCTTGATGAAATGGTGAGGCGTAAAGGCGACGTCGCTGGATTTGCAATTGGTGGTCTTAGCGGAGGAGAAGAAAAAGGTTCGTTTGCAATTTAGCATGAAACACCAAGTTGTTGACCAAAGTCACCACTCTTGATAGATGTATTCTGGCGCATGTATGTCACACTACACCGATCCAACTGAACATGCTCGTAATGCTTGTAGCATCAAGCAGTGTACGGAAAAACTCCCTGAAGAACGTGCGTACTAACAGATTAAGGCAGGCTCGCGGGATCTAAACATTTAACAGGACCTCGTTATTCAATGGGAATCGGATTCGCTGAAGGTCAGTGGTATAAAAACCCCTTACGCGTTAGCACATCAATCTGAATACAATCTAAGATCTTCTGGTCTGCGTTGCATTAGGTGTTGATATGGTGTGAAATTTCTCAGCTGAGACTCCTCTCTTCGCTCATGAGACTGGCGTGCATAGGCTGACTGCGTATTCCCGACACGGACCGCTCGTTTCGGGGTTGCGCTCACCCATTATGGTCCACTCAACCTCAGTAGGCCTACTTCAATATAGCCTAGTGCTGACTAGTGACTGATTACCCTTGTAAAGGATTAAGCAGGCATGCCAAGGACCTGCGACCGATAGATGTCACCTGCCCTTGCCCTACTTGTAGTGGTGGCACCTCTCGCGCCATTCTTCATCATACCGTTACTCACGAGACAGCTGCTGCACATGGTGAGACCTCCCAAGCTGTTGAGATAACCTAGGCTCACATTTACATAGCTCTTACATTACATAACATAATTTTTCAGGCGCAAGTTATGGAACGGGCAAGGTCCGCAATTATGGGCGGCACATTCCCGAATTACCTGAAAACGTTTTTTGCCCAGTACTTCGGCGACATTGGTTACCCAGAGTGGTGTGTAAACGCCCTCAGGAGTGTAGGTATCGATTTACTCGAAAACACAACAGCTAAAGCTGTACCTGGCAACGGAGCTAAGTGGGAGTACGCTTTGTGACACCAAGATGTTGAAAGCCAGAGTATTACTTAGTTATCCTAAACAAAGAGCCATCATCATCGCCGCCCTTTTCTGTTACCACCAATACGCTTTGGCCGAGCATTCTTTGCTCTTCTTCGCTCCGCAACCTTCCTATGTTTTCTGATTTGTTCACTATTCTTGAGCTCCGACTTGACCTTGCCTAGGGGTTTCCCTCCATATCGGCCTGATTTCAGTGGCCTAGTTGGGTTGGTTGCATCTGCACCCGCAACATCGCCCTCTTTCTTGTTCAGCCGTCGTACTTTCCGCTCGTAGCTCGCGTGAAGCTTGTCAAGTGGTTTGGCAGGTGTCACCAGGTGGTGCCTAAATCTCTTGCCACCAGATCTCCCCGGGCGGCGTGTGGCGCTCTCATTCTCTGCCTGGCCAACTGTCGGAAGAGTAACCTTAGTCTTCGCTTTCCATTCGTCGAAACGCCCGCTCCGATACGTCGCTGGTAGTTTCGTACCATTCTCTGTCTTAACTATTTTGACATTGTCTGCGCCCGCACCGTCTCCTCTTATGAATCGTTTCTTCTTCTTATCCCATTTTAAAGAGCGTTTTTGGTTAGTAACACCATCGTCCGTGGTTAAATCAAACGTGGCATCGTGAACCTGCTGAACGAAAGAAGCTCCATCGCCAAGAGAATATCTGACCATGAGGAACTGAGTGATCTTGCCTGCGAGCTTTGAAACATAGCAAAGTGACGAACCCTTTTTCTGTAGCTGCCCCTTTTTGATGGTGTGATATGTAAAACTCAGAATCACGAAAACCTTGCGAGCCAGTTGAAGCGCCAAAAACTGTCTAGATGCTCATCAATTACAAGACCTTTTGTCAACAACTCCACTCTTACCACAATCTCATCTTCATCTGCCATTTCCATTTCCACAGTCTTGCTCGATGACCCATTACGTATCTCAAGGTTTTCATGGGGAGCTGATGACTTTGAAGCAAGACGTAGGGCAGATTTGTTCAAAGCCTTTCTCCGGTCTTTCATTAAGGCAACATTAGTCGCACTTCCTCCCTTGCTTCCGATTTCAAACACAGTTCCCGACGGCGTGAAAGCAGTAACAGAACGAAGGAGCGCCCTCCTCGCTTCCTCCTGCTTTCTCCGTGTTTCAACCTCAGTGCCTTTCAGAAGCACAGGATGGATGTTGGATTCTAAACCCGTTGGTGACCAGCGCGGATCTTTCATCATTTCCTTTGCACGTTTGTAGCTTGGAGGGCTCGCTTTCCCTCGGCTCCGTTCGTACAAGGCGTGACCTCTTTGCATGACACCTCTCAAAGTAGAGAGTAAGTGGTTAGCATCTTCTAAGGCCCGGATGTATTCGATATCATCATCGACTTTTGTGCGTTCAAACGTTCCCAGGACGAGAGATTCAACGTATGCTCGGTCATCATTTTCACCAACGTCGCTCCTTAGAGGTCGTCCCAGAAATAGCTGCAAGTCCAGGAAATACGGCAGCTCTGTGTTATTGACGAAAGACCACGCCCACCCTTGTCGCCCAGCTCGGGCAGTTCGTCCGACCCGGTGCACAAAGACCCTTGCTCCTTGAGGGAAGTCATAGTTGATAACATTCGCCAAAACGGGGATGTCGATGCCGCGCGCCGCAACATCTGTTACAACAAGTATGTTTGTGTTACCCTGGCGAAATTGGTCCATCTGATATGTGCGTGCAGATTGGTCGAGAGAACCGTATATATATGAAACCGCGTAGCCTGCCGTGCTCAAAAGGTTTGATAAGAACTCGACATGGTGTTTTGTTGCGACAAATATGAGAGTTTGGTGAGAAGCTGCGAACTGTTCTGGCCGCTTGTCTTTATGTTTGCGACTTGTTTCTGGTGCGGGCTCGTGACTCGCGTTGCTAGTGCCGATAGGGACATTGATAGTATCTCTGAGGAGTGACAACAAGCAAGCTTCCTTTTCCGCCTGTTTGAGGAGAAAAAATGCCATTTTGAGGTCGGAGCTGATTTTGCTTTCTGCATCTAACCGCACAAGCTTTGGTTCTTGTAGTCCGGCTTTAGCAAACTCAACCAAAGACTTTGGCAAAGTTGCAGAGAAGAGTAAAGTTTGCCTAGTCGGAGGCAGCCGATGTATTATTTCTGTGAGTGCCGTTTCAAACCCCATCTCGAAGAGCCGATCGGCCTCATCAAAGACGACGAATTCAACTGATTTGAGATCCAGATTCATCTCAACAGCCAAATGTAAAAGACGACCTGGTGTTGCTATTATGCTAAAAAAGATGTAAGCAACTATGAGGTGCGCCGAGTGACCAACACACATATCCGGGTTGTTTGTTATCATCTCGAATTGTTCATCCAAGCTCTCGCCACCCACAATAAGGCCCCACCTTAGATTTTGGCCACTTCTAGAGGAATCACCCACTTCTTTGTCTCCCGCATGTTGCCCGGAGTGAGAGGACCAGCCCCTTGTTAATTCCTTCCCAACTTTTAAAATTTGAAGGGCTAGCTCTCTGGTTGGAATGAGGACTAAGGCCCTTGTGCCAAACGTCGTTGAATGACGACCATTCAACCTCTGAACAAGGGGTACAAGGTATGCCAGAGATTTGCCTGATCCTGTGCGTGCCATGCCCACGAGATCCCGTGGTGGATTTGCCAAAAGACTGGGTATAGAAAGACGCTGAATCGGAGTTGGTATACGATACCCTTGGAGGGTCAAAGATCGTAGCAAAGATGGATGCAAGCCTTTTTTATGCAACAGAATTGAGTGTCGCTCAAGATAGGTACACAGCACTCACCCATGCTTTGAAAGCTACCTCCTCCCAGCTCACCCTTTACAATCTTGCCCTTATCTTTTAATTTCCTAATCACTTGGGTCCCTATTTTAACATCTCTCTTCGTGGAGGTTTCATGTATAAGTTCATCGAGGCCGCTATCGTCCGAGTCGTCCGGGGCGGCCGTGGCCCTTGTGCCATAAAGGGCATCGGAGATGTCGATTTCATTGTCGGACAGCCTCCTTGCATGAGATGTTTGCAAACCGACGGTGTCGGAATGCTTGCGCTTCATATGAGGTTACGGTAACAGCAGAGGCGATGACCTCTTGGCATAATAGAACCAAATAGGTCGATCAGCGAGACGGTGGCGTCGCTGCTGCCCAACTCCATGCTTTGGTGCACAACACCTCTCATGGACGTTGTGCTGTTACTGTATACTGTATAATGAAAAACGTTTCTGCGCCTTATAGAGGTAGTGCGACTGCTTACAGTAGCATATTTTCACTATTTCCAGGCAATATGATGGTATGTTTTCCGTTAGCCACGGTGACGACCGTTTATTTGTTTCCAAGGCATCGTTGCTCAAAGGACTGCCTCCTTCCTGTATAAATCTAACCTGTCCAATAAAATATAATGTACCATTTTAAACCCAACCTAGATATTCACGATCTCTCATGAAATTCACGACCACAACTGCTCTGCTCTGCTTTACTTCCTGGGCTTCTATAAATCATGCAGCTCCCATCTACAGGAGAGACGTCTATGTACCTCCCATTATCTCTCCCAAGGGAGGCGAGATATGGGCGATTGGTGAGAAACAATTGGTGACCTGGTAAGCCATTCAAATCTCTACTGAACACAATCCGATGCTCATTATTGTCTCAAGGGATGTCAAACAGCATCCCACTCAGATAACCAACAAAAAAGGTAAAATACAGTTAAGGAAGGGGGAGCTCACACTTGACAATGGTATGTCCCTCATCACTCACTTTCTCCTCATGACCCTCAAACGCCTTCCATTCTTCAAGTAACCCTTGCCGTTATCCCTGATATCCTTGAAGGCCAGGTGGAAGTTACTGTCCCCGATGTCACTCCCGGTGATGATTATCGCGTTGTTTGTGAGTACTCATCTGTGCAGAAAGACGTACAGACCCTGATATCTACTCAGTGTTTGGGGATTCGGGAAACTGGAGTCCCCAATTTTCTATACGGGCCAGCAATTGCTCTCATGAAAATTCCGAAGCTAGCCCTCAACCCGCTTCAAGTATCTTTTCATTATTCGAGCCATTTTTATCACGCTTGTCCACTAGAATTCACATCATAATAGAACAGTTGTAAGTAATTACATGTAAAATAGCTTATTAATGTAAAATAGTCATAGTGAAGTGGCCATTGGCCGTCCTATCTAGCGACCGGAAGTGCTACTCAAACGGCTATCGTGACGGGTCGCGCGTGGACGGCCGTGATGTGCTTGTTTGACTGGTACTTGACGGCATGGGAAGCTTCGATGTATTACCAGGGTTCGTTCGAGCGGTGCTGCCGGCTTTCGAGCGAGTACTAGTACCAACTCCAATTCTACTGGTAGCTTTAATTATTTAGTACGGGTCGGCCTGTGGGATGATGACTCTCTTACCAGTTCGCGAAGATCCCCGTATACCCCTCGTGGATGTTCTCGTACCTCGTACGCCTCTAGCACCACGATCGGTCGCCATCCGTTTCTGCTCTTGCTCACGCTCCGTTTCTTTCTGAATGCGCTCTTGCTCTGCTCGCAGCTCTTCTTCTTTCTCCCGCTTGTCTGCTCTTGCTCACGCTCCGTTTCTTTCTGAATGCGCTCTTGCTCTGCTCGCAGCTCTTCTTCTTTCTCCCGCTTGACAGCTAGCGCCAGCTCTTCGGCCTCTTTCCTTTCTCTTTCCAGTTTCCGTCGCTCTAATAAATCAAGATCCTAATGTATTCCATAGTGAATAACGCTATAATCCGAAAGCTACAATCCGCATGAATCAATCTCACCGCGTCAGCACCTTGCCACTCTTCGTCGAATACCAACTGCGTAAACTGATCAGATTTTTCGAGCAATCCAGTGTATTTGTTTAGCAGCGCATCGGTGTGTCCTAACTGTGTCGCGATACGCTAGGCAAAAGAAAGCAAAATCCAATCATTCAGAGGCAGGATGGCAGAAGCGACATACCTGGTTTATTGAACCTAGGCTTAGAAGCGCTTCGTGGAAGTTTGCGAACGCTGCGTTCAATTTTCTTAAAACAAATAAGTCGCTCTGTAGCTTTTCTTCGCGTAGCTTCTCCTTTTGTCGTCTCTTATGTTCAACTTGCCCAGCATCCTCAGGCATAGCCGATTCTGCGAAGCTCCCATTCCCATCAGGCGTTGAGAATAAACGTTGAGTAGCGGCAGATAAATCGAATGTCTTCTCAGTTGCGGTCGTTTGATCTTCTACAGAGAGTTCAGAGATGGACATGTCGCCTGGATCTGTCCATGAATCTGACAAGGAAGAGGGATACATTACTGGGGACTCTGATAACGGAAGTGATCTGCTGAGAGCCTGAGAGTACAGTATGAGGTCAAGTACGATCACGTGATAGACAGTAAATATTCAGTTGTCGAAGTTAATACAAAGAACAAGAGGTGATAAAAGTAGTTCTTGAAAGACAAATTAGAGCTGAGGTATGCTAGTCCGTTCAGTCTTCGACTGTCAAGGGAGAAGGTCTTCCGCGAAGAAGATGACTAAATGGCGTCATTATAACGGTGAACACACGGATACTATTGAACTGGAACGTACTTGAATTGACCAGTTAACGATGTCATTTGCAGGATGGGTGATCGAGGGTCTGACTGTGGTGTTCGCGAACGACTAAGGGGTACCATTGGTCCACACTGAGGACATGTGTGAACACAGTGTCTAGGAGGTGAAGAAATGGGAGCTGGCCCTACGAATTGTAAGGTTGGGCGAATTGGAGGTGTTAAGGGAGCCTGCACTCGGTTTGGAGATACCGAGCCGCTGCTAGCGTGATCCGACTTAATGCTAGGTGATGTCCGTCCCACCACGCGCTGGAAGAGCTGGGAGTTAGCCTCGACTAGAGCTGCAGACGAGAAGGGCTGTCCGCTTGACTGCCCTCCCTGCTGAAAACGTGTCTCTTCTGTGTCACTAGGATAAGAATTGAGATAAGGTGGTGTACCAACCACCACGCGAGGGGGTGTGCGACGTGACGACCTAGAAGACCCAGTCGGAGACGAAGGTGGTCCCCGAGTATACGTCACATTGGCATGTATGATTGGCAGCGGCGACGGAGGTCGCGTTCTTGAAGAGCTTGGGTGTTGGGGATGTTGTTGAGACTGGGATATCGCGACTGGCATGGGTCGGCCTCTCGAAGAATCCTCATGAATGGTGGGAGCGGAAGAACGTATGTCGGATTGGAAAAAGCCATTAACTCCTACAATTCTGACCGTTCCTTTCTCTTGTGCTTTTCTGAAGGCAAGGTGAGCTTCCTCCTCTGTATCAAAGCCTTGGAATGTGGCATTCGGGACCTGCTTGGTGAGAGAGGCCGTTTCCAACCTGGCAACAACCCTTGTAAGTTGCACGGGGACATCATGCAGAGGAGTTCGCTTTACCAAGTGTCGAAGACACCAATGTTTTTTCCAACTGTAACGACGTACCACTTCTTTTTAGCCATGAGAGAATTCTGAAGGTATGGTATTCAGTGTTCACACGTCAGGCGCGTCAGGCCGATCAGGCTCTTGATGCTGCTGTTGGCGATACAGCATGTCTTGAGAGCGATAGAATGTATTAGTAGTACTGAAGGTAATGACTATTGTATATGCGTATTAAGTTGGTCATAGCACAACAGTTTAGTGCGGGTATGAAAACATCCACCTGCCCAAAAGACTTCTTATATTATACCGCGATATAACCACGATTGGAGGGCCGTCGTGGGCGTACAGAGGAACAAAGATGATGAACGACATCACTGAGAATATATGGGACGTCCTTCCAAAAGTCGCGATGTCTGTGCGCGATCAACGGCAAGTTCATGATGGTAAAAGTTCACTCACGGTATTAGATCGGAACCACGCGCTCCGTAGGTCGAGTAATTGTAATATGCGCCCAATCCGAAATATGCCGCGAAGGCGAGGAGGAGCCTGTTCCAGAACGTTAGAACGGCTATTGCTTGCTCAACAGTCATAGGGGCCATACATGAGGAAAAACCAGCCAACACCACTGCCAGTGTTTTTGTGTGGTACCTGGCCATCTTTGTTGTCGCCATCGTCCTCGTCATTATCTTTGCCCTTGCCATCTAGAGGGCATCCTGCTGGAACACTCCATTCAACAGTAACCCGCGACCCATCGTAAGACTTAAATTGTGGCTCCATAGTTTCTTCTGGGCTGCATAAAAGAGTCATATTGAGCGACTGGCTCGTTGGTGTGCCGTCAATCGGGTGAGGATATTCCGGACCCTTTGAAATAATTGATAAAAATTTGGATGCTGTGTTTTATGTGAAAAAAAGTATGCAGGATAGAGACAGCCAATTTACAAGATCCTCCTATCTTGAATTCTAGGTCGTGCGTCAATGATTTCATCATCGGAATAACAGCTGTTATGCGGTCGGTTTCGTCTTGTTTTTTATTAACCTGGGTCAGACATGCTCTTGTTCCTGCTTCACACTACCAAACGTTCATATCATTCCTCTCTAGCCCAGCGCATTGTATAAGCATGACACACCTGATCTCTCTCAGCCACATCCTCTTGCTTCTTCAAGTTAGCACATAAGTTGAACTTCAAGAGATCCATAGTAGAACTAGGGGGCGTGCGTCGCGTCTGGTTTGTCGTCCGCTCGCCTGCTATTGAAGTCAGATCGAACTGCACGTCATCAACCTTCACATGACAGTCAAACGTCGAATCATCATCTGCCCGTGCAGATGATACGCAAAGTACGATAATCGGTAATAGGAGCGTTAAAGGGACCTTCGTTGGCCACAAAAGCATGGTCGTGCGTCAAAGTGTTGCAGGTGGCAGTGTCAGACGCGCTACTTGTTTGGCGACCTCATTGGACTTCGAAATCCGCAGTAGATTATACGATGCAAGTTTCGGTGAAGTACAACAAAAGATAGTCATTCCACAGGCTTTCACAAATTACATTATCATTTTTGCAGGAGAAGGAACACACTAGCTTTGATAGTCTTTTCGGGTTACAAACCTCGAGTAAGGCTATGATTCCCTCCAGAAAGCTCAATGGTGCCATCCTGAGTTGAACCCAACCCTACCCGACCATCGTTTTGGGCCTGTCCTCTTCATGGTAGTTTTACCTTCCCATGCGTGCCGATAGGCATTACGATCTTTAGAGTCAGTATGCTGCCATTTATCCTCCAACCACCCCAAACTTGTTTCTAGCCCGCTTACGGCAGCTTGGAGCCCGCTTAGAATGGGCGACACAGACCAGGTAGCGCCTCGAGGTGACGTAAGTGTCAAACCAAGGACGAAGAAAGTTAGGGCTGCCGTAGGCCCGGTCGCCCATCCATGGCTGTGGCACGTATAGGAATGGTCAATCGTACCCAGCGGCTGCACGGTACCTACAATCCGAGTTAGATGTTTTTAACGATGAAAGATCACCAACTACACACCCATTACGTGTATATCCCTCGAGGAGGCTTGACTTCACCGGGGGTCGGTTTAGAGCATGGAGCCCCACTGTAAGTCAAGTTGACTTTGTGGAGCAACATGAAAAGGAGTAACACGCACTTCTGCACAAGAAGATTAATCAGTCTAATGTAAGAAATGACTCCATGCTACGGACCTCGAAGCATCAGATCCAAAGCTCGTTCTCCTCTCCCAGCGATAAAATGTGCTTGAAGCTATGATGGCTTAGCTAGCGAACATATTATGGCAACAGTGAGACTGACTTCGAATCCCCCAATAAAAGGAATGATCTTATCATTGAGCTCGGGATTCAAATATCAGTCCAAAATTCTGACAAGACTTGGCTGATAGCTTCGTTCTGTGTCTGGTTATGAGTGAACAGCTAATGAGTTGCCGTCCTGTGGGAACAGTTTTGAAGTAGGATTGTCCCGAAACATCCGCAAGAGATTGTTATACGCTGATTTTAAGGATGTTGCGTTCACACCAAGTCAACAAGGCCAAGATTCGTCGGAAGGTCCGCAGCGGTGACCAATGACTGTGGGGAATAATAGGATGGTGCAAATAGAATAATAATCACGATGCCTACCCGATACAGAACAGCATCAGCCGCTGAGTTTTGTCCCTGTCCACCATCTCTTCCCCAGTCATTAAAAAACTCCCGAGGGACATTCATCAGCCCCGTGGAATCGACTGAACCTTGAAGGAGAGTCGCAGCAGCGTGGTGGATAGTAGTAAGCTACCCAGCATTCTGCACGCGACCATGGCTGGAATGGACAGCTACTGGGTGGACGAGCCGTTGGAACGGGGCAAAATTGAACGCGTCCCAAGGACCCGAGGTACACGTGTAGTAGTAGTAGTAGCATAACCTGTCCATAGACTGAGGACGAAGAATACGCGGACTCGGAGGAGCATGTTATGGAGCTTGACAAGCATTCTTCTTCCTTATAGTCGTGTTATTGGGAATGAAAGAAGATAAACAATGTGCCATAGATGCTTCTCTGCTGTTTGGAATAGCTAGAAAGCCATGGCGTGCCAATCGGTACCATGGGTAGTCGACTCTCACGCGCACGACGCACGTGCCAAAGAGATCTGTTCTCTGTAAACACTCATGGCAGGCCTCGAGAATCTCATAAAAAAAATATACCACGAAAGACAGCAGCCGGGATCTATGCTTTGCGCACAACATGCTCTCAATAATCTTTTGCGTCAGTTTCAAATAACTCACCTCGTGACGCCTCATTAGATCTTAGCTTTTCTAGAGGGCAACTATGTGAGCCCCCATACACTTATCACTATTCCAGTTACTCTGATGTCTATGACCGTCTAGTTTACTGCACCAGATCTATCAGACATCGCCAGCAATCTCGATATGCTAGAGCGTAGCTATGACGCCAATCATACTGGCAGCACAAACATGGATGACACAGGTATGGGACGGCTCCCACACGATTCCGCTCATCTCACCAGCTTTCTCTTTTCAAGGGTTTTTTTCTGTTCAAGTGTTAGAAAATGCTCTTAACGTTTGGGGATTGAGGTAAGGGATCTCCTAGAACTCACCCCTGCTAATGACCCTTAATTTGACCCTCTAGCCTCGTTCGGTGGCGTGGAGAAGACATGAGATCGTATCAAGATCGTCCCCAGTACGCTCTTACTACCTACGAAATGAAATTGGCCTTCATTCCCTATTCAGTGCACAGCTTGCGTTCATCCTGAATCTGGACCAACACTGGTTTACTCTACGTCGTTTTGGACAAGCCGATCCCAATTTCACCGTAGATGCGGGGAATGGACATTGGTTCAATCTCAATTCCTCCTTACCTCAACCAGAATGGGTTGGAAAACTATATCTTGGAATGGTTCTGCAACAAGCTGAAATTGATGGTGGCCTCAGCTTGCTCTTGTCATAGCCAAATACTTATTCTTCTTTCCTTAGGGTACTCAGTGTTTGCAGTCACGCAAGCGGACTCCTTAGCGCCTTTGGCTTTACCTCGCACAGAAGTGGACGAAATTGCAGCAACACTTCCAGAGCCCGCTTCCTCTGGCCGCCCAAATTCGGACCCGTCCAATGCTCCTTCCACATCATCTTCCACAGCCCTTCGTTCTCCCCAAGAAGAGGGTTTCGAGGACGAAGATTACGAACTTCAGGCAGCACTGCAGGCATCATTAGCGGGCAGGCCTTACGAAAAACAGGTTCCAACCCCACCTAGTCGGCTGCCTGCTTCACAGCCGCTGGCAGGAGTTGTTTCAACGTCCCGGCCCGAAGCAAATGTGCTTATGCCCATAATCGATGCTCCGATACCCTCAGCAATGCAAGGAGAGGAGCCAGATCCCATTGCAGCGAGTCTTGACAGAAACAGGAGAATGCTGCAGCGGATGCAAGCCGAACAACAGTTAGCACAACGAGAGCTGTGGGAAGAAAACCCTGGTATGGCGAGTGCTGCTTCGGAGAATAGACGAAATGAGCGCAGGATGCTCGAAGATGATGAAGCGGAGCAACTACGACGCGCAATCGATGAGAGTGAGGCTCTTGCCCAGGTTGGAAAAAGCTCGCCTGTCGGTCAAAACCCGATAGATATCAGCTCAAATAGTGCAAAGACTGCCACAACAAGTGAAGTCCCTAAGAACAGGGTATATGACGACGACGATGCCGAGCTGCAAGCGGCCCTTGAGGCTTCCCTAGGGCAAGTTCCACAAGGATGGGATCTTCCACAGCCAAGAACGCAGCAAGTTATCTCACAGATAGAACCTACATCTACGATTCCTTCCGCTCATGCAGGCTTGGGGCATGAGCACGAGATGGAGGTGGAGGATACACAGTCAACATTATCTGTTGAAACGTCAGATAATCTTTCTTTCGATGTTTCTGCGACAGAAACCGTCAGTGTGGATGAGTTGAGGAGAAGGAGGTTAGCGAGATTCGGAAATTAATGTTTCTGCTACAAAGACGACATAATGGAACACACTGAGAACGTAAAGTAAGACTAAAGTAAGCGCAGAAAAACCAAAATCCCATAAATGGGATACTGATCTATTGTACAAAAAATGCATTGATGATGTATGACATCGAAAAGAATCCTAAGTTGCAGGCGGTGGCCGGGGATTGGGCGACCCAGCGTGGTCCTCAGCGCCGCGGTGGCGTCGTCTTGCGAAGCGGAGGTAACGAGAGAAGCGACTTCCAGAGGTCGAAGATGGTTCAAGATGGGGATCATAGTCTCCGCTCTCGCCGTAGCCATAGTCTGATGCGCCTGAGATGATATTTTCGAGTGCGAGAAAGTCTTGAGAGGTAGCAAATCAACACACTATTATGCAGGCGTTCAACTTGTACTTACCTTTCCGACAGATAGGGCAAGAACCCGATAGCTCCAAAAGCCAGGGGTCAACACAAACTTGGTGAAAACGATGCTTACCTTCGCATGGCAAGATGCGGAGGTCATCACCTTCCTCAAAGTCTGTAATGCATATTGGGCATGTTTCCCGACCTATCGCGGCAGCCACGACATCAGCCATGTTTCGAGTGGGTTCACTGGAACTGGGTTCAACTTTTGCAGACTCGGCCGGTAGATCTGGACGAGAAGGCAAAGGGTGTTCTGAGGAGCCTGGCCAGATAGGTTGAGAGGTACTGTCTGCCTGAGTGTTTTCCACGATGGACGTCTGAATACTCGGTGATTCTGGGTGGATAGTTCGGTGGCCATTAGTGTGACCAGTCTTCCATTCTTTCAATTCCGTCGTGGCTCCCCTACCACCGACTTCCAGCCGCTCCAAATCTTTGGAAGAGATCTGTGCCGTACCAGCCTCACGCAGATGGTCAGGAGACGCTGGACTGTTTCTGAATTTAACAACCGGAAATGTGTCCAGGATGGCGCGCGTCAAGCCCCCAGCACGACTCTGACCAAAGTCACCTCGACTGTTGCGGGCACGTGGACCATATCTCTCCGGATGGCGAATGGCTCGAATAGCCTATTCGAATATTATCAGCAAGTTAGGTGCGAGTGAAAGTGCCACATACCCCTGAGATGATGACGATGCAGAACAGAGCAGATACGCAACCTGTGATAGCATATAGAATAATCCTACTTATCATTCATAGTCCGTTCGAACAAACAATTCAACGACTCACATTGCTAGTGCTGTATTCTGCTTCTTTTTAGCAGGTGATGAACCCCCCAATGGTCCACTTTCTGCCGGGTCGTCGACTTGGGTGGTCGCATTATAAGCCTGGAGAATGCCAAACAAGAAACCAGGTTCGGGAGGGGTACCAGCTTCAAGCGTCGCATTCATCGTCTCGGCAGAATGGTTAAGGCGCTGGGAGTCGTAAACACCGTATATGCTTTCGTTTGTTGGACCAAATTGACCAAATTGATACTCAATGAGAGACACGCTTGTTAAGCTTTGAGTAGAGAAAATATCAAAAACTTGGTCGAATGTTGCTGGATCCTTATATTCAGGATTAATGACACAGGCCAACGAGTATACGGAATACAACAACTACGTGATCACTTGAGAGAAAAAACCCCTATACGAGTGATCCACTTACAGCAGCTACCGCTCCTTTATCCCGAGCAAGGGTGAAAACGTCTATTTCTTCGGACGCATCAGTCGCATTGAAGTCACAAGATACCATGGCTATCCATGGCGTAGTAGCTACCAAAGCTATCAACACTCTCAGCCTAAACACAGAATAATGTACGCACTCCCTGGTGTCTTGTTGCTAACTTTTGCCTCCGAGAAATGTACTAATGCCCCCTAATTACAAGATAGGAGATGGGCTTTAAAATATACAGAAGGTTTCCTTACTTTGCTAACTCCTTGAGTGTCATGACCGGCCAGTTGATAGGAAACATTTTGCGAGTAGTAACTGAGGGGGTAGAAGTGAGAAAAAATTAGTTACATATGAACATGTCATCAGGCACACTGACCCATTAGAGTACCATCGCAGATGAAGCTTGGAGATGTCAGTGACATTCAAACCCCCTGCAATGGCATCCTGAGAGGAGTTGGTAGGGTGCGCAGGCACATAACAAGATACATGGATGCAACCGAGTTGAAAGAGCACGAAAACGATCAAATACTGGAACCTATGTAGCGCAGCGGTCGTCATCCAAACAGCAGAACCAAGGTGGCTGAAGTCCGTAGGGTTTATGAACCCACAGGCTGCCTTATGGTGAACTTAAGAATCTGTTGTAGTATGCCTGCAGCAGGTGTCGATGAATGTTTGCAGCAAGCTACACATGTGGTTGGAACGTGCGATCAATCTCACACACCTACTGGTGCTGCCCAAAAATCTAATCTATAACATAGGACTCAAACGAGAACATATCACTGCGATTTATCATACCACACACACCGAACGACTGGACCTGTTCCCATGAAGGCTTGCGGCTCGGTCGACTCGGGGACTGATTAAATCACTCAACTTAATTACGTTGACAGGATTCTAGATGTTGTTGCTACAGAGTATTACATCTGCCAACAGCGGCAAGCACGCTGCCCGCATTTAGCTGTCAGGTGCGTCTGGCTCGTATAATTGTATCAGCGACCGCATGCAAACGTCTACAAGCCACTATAGCAACTGCCCACTTGGGGTCGACCTCTGGAAAGCCCCCCCAGCTTCCATCTTTACATCATATATTAAGGAACCCCGAAGGAAGGTTTTCTCCACTCGACCGTGGAGTTTCATTCCGATGTACGGTGACACTCGGTTCTTAAAGTATAGGGAATCAGCAGTCACCTATCATAAATATTGAAAGATGGACATAAGAAGAGTAACAAAAATAACAAACCGTAAATTCAACGTCAGGATCCCAAATCATAAAATCTCCATCGTAACCGACTTTGAGTTGGCCTTTGAGGTCGCCTAGCCCAGCATGTTTCGCACTTTTCAAACTCGTCCATTTTATGATATCAGCGATAGTAACCCCACGTTTTCTCCCCTCCGTCCACAGCAAACTCAACCCCAGACCGAGAGTGCTAATACCACCCCAAGCGCTCATGATATTTCCGTCGTCGAGGCTTTTGAGCTCAGCTACGCACGGACTGTGGTCAGATACTACGCAATCAATCAAACCTTCCTTGAGGCCATCCCACAACTGATCACGATTTGCATTGTCTCGTACGGGCGGACAACATTTGAATTCGGGATGGCCGTTTGGGATCTGGTTTGAAGATAGACATAGGTAATGAAAGCACGTTTCTACCGTCAGGTTGAGTCCCGTTGACCTCGCTGCGCGTATCAATGGTAGAGCGGATGCCGCCGATAGATGAACGATGTGACATCGGAGAGCAGGGTAATTTTCTTGTAGGGAAGTGATGAGAGAGATGGCATCCGCCTCAAGACTCTCAGGCCGTGAACGAAGAAAAGTTGAGTATAATGTAGGATCAGAAGAATCTTCAGCTAATTCGCGTGTTCCCGTATCTCCTAGTTCGGCGTGAAAAAGTAGGACAGTTGAAGTACCCTGAATATCAAAATCCTTAGCGTCGGCGGAACGAGTGTCTAGAAATAGCTTACCTGGAGTTCAGCCATGGAAAACTCGAGGTCATGTCTTGTCACACATGGAAACTCCTAAAGTCCTGTTTGTAGCCGGTTAGTTCTACTGAGAACGAGACGCACCTCGACACCACTCTCAATCAGAAAGCATTTAAATCCTTTAACACCTTCGGAAAGAAGAGACTTGAGATCCTTCTAGGAAATGATTGAATGGAATCGACGGTGAACATCACTGATGATGAAAAACAGACAAACATGATTGCCAGGAATAACCCCCCCCCAGAAAGCCACATCACAGTGACACTGGTTTTGAGCGGCAGCACGTTTCAGTTGGAGATGTTCAACAGTTGTAGTTGGAGGAATAGAATTGAGTGGCATATCCACAACTGTAGTAACTCCTCCAGAGATCGCTGCCCTAGTTCCAGTGTGGAAGCCTTCCCAATGAGTTCGTCCAGGCTCATTGAGATGCACATGTGCGCTGATTTGTTATTAGTGGTAAGCCAAGACTATCAAGGATTGACCTGCTCAACAAGACCCGGGAGAACAAGTTTATCACCTGCATCTATCCATCGAACATTTTGGTTATCAGACTGGTGCGGCGCGTACTCCTGGTTGATGTTAACGATTTTCCCCGTCGCTACATCGATAGTGATTGTGGCAGGACTTGGGA
This sequence comes from Rugosomyces carneus, assembly GCA_018221805.1. Lineage (NCBI taxonomy): Eukaryota > Fungi > Basidiomycota > Agaricomycetes > Agaricales > Tricholomataceae > Rugosomyces > Rugosomyces carneus. The sequence continues at coordinate 56,933 of JABCKM010000007.1, forward strand.
TCGACCTATCTGGAAGGAGGACTTTGCGGCCTGTGCAAACCAGGGAAACGGCCATGGACGCAATGGTCTGTCAATTTGTAACACGTATCAGTTTGCTTCGTGACTCAGTACGAGCTCAGGGTTGTATGCTGAGGTCCCAAGCAACCCTCTATTGAGTCTATTCTCGAGTCTTCTTAGAGTGCCAGCTTGTCATCAGAAAAATGATGTTTCCTCCATCATGTTCTCATGCCTTGCCTTGCCATGCAAGTATCAAATTATTAGAATTTGATGCGCATCCTTGTCATATGGCGTAACTAGACCCATTTGGTTAAGCAGTGCCACTGTCCGCAGATATATAAGTAATCGCGAAACAGCCCCAACGGACGGTGACGGGACGAGCAGCGCTAAATTTTCAAGAACAGAGCGCCAGCCATGCTCAGTCCGTATTTTGTCCAAGGCCAACTGGAGAGTCCTCCACGCCGTCTACCTCCAGTGCCTCGTTCTTTGGGCGCAAGGCCTATGTCGCGCCCTTTGCCCCTAGTGCCTCGTCCCCTTGTATGCAAACAATGTGGAACGTGTGTTACATCTGGTCATCTTCTCTTACCCCTCACCTCCGTAAGTAACGTGGTACTCTGTCGTGCAATCCACTGATATCGTCACAGTACCCGCCTGAGTCTCGCTTGTTCAAGGGCTTCTCTGGAAAGGCTTCTCTTTTCACGGAGACGTACGTAAATTCGTTATTTAGACTCCCAAAAAAGAGTATTTATTCGTTGGCTATAGTTTTAACGTCAGGTTTTCTCGTCCTGCGGTACAGCTGATGGCCACTGGCGCGCACACTATGCAAGAGATAACGTGCTCATCTTGTACATCGTACTTGGGGTGGAAAATTGTTCGCGCACATGAGAGCTCTGAGAAATGGAAGGAGGGGAATTGCTTACTGGAACTTGAGAATCTCTACCATGATTCAGACCGATTCTTTGTACGCCCATCCCTCAGTCCTTCGTCAGACACGGACTCGGACTACAGCTCCTAACAATTCATATATATATATTTACGTGTTCATAACAGTTTAAATAATGCCGCGACATATGTCTACACATTTGTAGTAATACTGAGATTTTTCTAATTTATCTTGTATTTAAAAATGTCTGCACCACTAGATTCTGAGTTACACATGACTGAATGCCACGCTATGCACAACGACTCACCTTCAGCCTGGTTGCACAACCTTGTAATCTATCTATGACCCTTCGAGCTACCTCTTAAGAGTTGACTTCGGCGGTTTTTGCGCCCAACCTTCCGCATAATTTCTCATCCAAGCCTTCGAGCCCCTCTGTCACCAACATGCCGGAACTTGCGAATAATGATCGCAAGCGAGATTCCATCGTGACCGACTCTGAATTCAATGATATTGCTCTTGACGACGACGTCGACTTCTCTACGCTATCTCTCAAGGGAGACTCGAGTCCAGATCCAACTGTAACCACGGATAGGATTGAAACATTCGACACAGCTCGCGCAGTCGCTGGTAGTTCAGAGACCGCTGCCTTCAGTCCAATGAAAGGAGGTCACAAAAAAACGGCGTCAACCACCACCATTATTTCTGGGAAAAACATGCCCTTCATTGTAGCTCGTCTGCAGGATGAAAGCCGACTTTCTCATCGCATCAGCTTGGATGGTCAGCATAAGCTTCAGGAGGATTTCGCTCGTCTTTATAAAGAGGAAGAAGGGTCGAAAGAAATGTTTGGGACTGGACCGATTGATTGGGGTGCGCCTTTCTTTGCTCATCGAGACCGTGGCTTGATTAGATGGGAATATAGACTTTTGGGGAGCAGTAATATCCAGTTTGTGTTGTGTTTTGAATTAAATCTCCTAAACTAGATGCCATGTTCCACCAGATTATCAGGGTTTTGCGGCTGAACATCCAGAGCGACTGGCTACTGCTATCGCGAGCGGCATCCCAGATACTTTACGCGGTATGATGTGGCAACATATGTAAGCACTTGAGTCTCCGCTCGTTACAGCGAAAGGCGTCTCTTACGGACGTCAAAGGGCCGCTTCGAAAGACCCAGAACTCGAGGACGCCTATCTGAAATTGTTGAAAGAGACAAGCACGCATGAAAAGTCAATAACAAGAGATCTCGGCAGGTTCTTGACACCCCTCGCTCCATATATCAGCCGTCTCAATTCATCAAAGGACATTTCCACAGCACGATTTTTTCAATGACGGACAAGGCATTGGGCAGGAGAATCTGTTTAATGTTCTAAAAGCTTATTCACTGTAGCTTGACTAATCTCTTTTGGTGACAACCGCTGACAAGGATCAACAGATACGATCCGCAGGTGGGATATTGTCAGGGACTTCCATTTGTTGTTGCAATATTGCTATTGAATGTATGTGCCATACTTGGCTTGGTGGGGCTCTGACTCATTTCTATAGATGCCTGACGAGGAAGCATTTTCTCTTCTCGTGAGGTTGATGTACGTTTACGATCTACGCGGACACTTTCTTCCAGAGATGCCCAAGCTGCAATTGCGTCTTGTAGGCTCCAGTGAATCAATTAACATGTCTTCTCCGCTAACTCTGCACAGTTTCAGGTGCGAAATAAGGCCTGACTTTCAGAACGAAGAATAAGACATGGCTACCATCATAGTTCGATCGCCTAATCGAGGAACTTTTGCCTGTTCTTCATGTGCATTTCTTGCGACAGGGAGTCAAGTCAAGCATGTTTTGCTCCCAGTGGTTTCTAACTATGTTTAGCTATCGGTTAGTCAGTTTCTAACGGTATATTCCAAACCTGATACCGCGTATAGGTTCCCTTTATCCGTAGTTTTTCGAATATACGACAATTGTCTAGCGAGCGGAATTGAAGCTATATTTGGATTTAGCATCATGCTTCTGAAAAAAAACGAAGAGGAGTTACTCAACCTCAAATTTGACGAAATATTATCTTTCATGAATACTCGTCTGCTTGAAAAGTACAAAGCAAGTACTCTGTTGTGCTGAATTTCTCTCCGACTCTTACTGGGTTTTCTGACCTTCCAGATAGCAACGAGCGACGATGATGAGAGTGTGGTATATAACGTCGACGAATTTGTTCAGGATGCGGTTGCATTGCACATAACCCCATTCATGTTAGACTCGTACAGACATGAATACGAAGACAAGATGGTGTGTTTCTAGTTCTATGGCTCGTTGTTTCCTTATAAATATTCTATATACCAGAGGGAGTCGAACAAGCATATGACCGAGATGGATGAGCTACGAACCACAAACCGGACCTTGTCTGCTCAAGTGTTCGTTGCTATAGTCTACCTTTAGTACGAACTTGTGTTAACGTCAATTTAGGAAAAACCTCGAGAACAGCCTTGCGCAGCTGAACACTGAACATGTTGAACTACTGGTTTGTCCTTACTAATATGCTTGATTGCAAGTTCACGTTATTGATATACCTAGAACGAACTTGTCAAGTCCCGGCTACGCAACGAGGAGATGGAGGAACAACTTGTTAGATACAAACTACTGTGAGGGATGTCATAAAAAATCTGTATCATGCAACTGAATCTATCGCTTCAAGTTACGCAGAGGCAATGCATGAAAACCAGGACGCTCAATCATCCCAGCGCGTATCGATAGCCCAAATGCTGAAACTGAAGCGTGGCAGTGGCAATTCTAATAGATCTTAGACTTTGTTGTCGCTTTGCGTATTGTATTTTTGGCATGTACCTAGACCATGCTTAATTACCCGTTCCTAAATTTACTGGCAGCACAGCGCACCTGAACTCCTGATTTGACATGTTGTGTCTCGCACGTGGCAGGTGATTGCCGATGATCCACGTGATCGCCCTTGTTCTTGGATTGCTACGGTTTCTACAGGGTCGTCCCTCTACCCATTGTCCTCGACTTCCACGTCGTCGAGCTCAGCTGTACCCATTCTGTGCTGTACATGCTTTGGTGGAAAAGGAGGATATCCCTTCAGGAGCCATATAACTCCATCTCGTACACAAACCAACCCGAACATCTGCCTTCAAGTCATCAACCGACTCCCCTTAAGTCTGGTACAAGGCTTCCTTTCACTGTACTCGACCCTCTCCATCCTCAGAGCTCTCAACCCTCGCTCTTTGCTGTTATTGGCGACCCCTTGACCCCGGTGAGTTATCATATCAACTCTGACTTTGTTTTCTAAAGCCTGGACATCAGGTAACCAGCACCAACTCTGCAAATATCAATGTTGGAATGTATGTTTCCTTTTCCCACTGATCTTCCGTATCAATCTCATGTTCGCTGACAGGCTGCCAACCGAACTAAAACCAGATTATACACGTCCGGCATCCCCAGCTTCAAAACCCTTCGTTGATCTATCCGAGACGTCTGCCACGGATTTATATACATACAACTCCTTAAACTCCTTCTCTTTTGGTTCTGTGCAACCCCAAACGACTCCCTCATCATCTCGGCCGATCCATCCCCTCTCGACAACTTACGGAGACACAGACAGTATCGGGGATGACAACTCCTTAGGGCCGCCTGATGTGACTCCTCGACCATCTGTTGCAGCTTATGACCATCTTGATCAATACGGCAGTCGTTTTGTGCATCTTTCGAGACAACAAGGGACTGGTGGTGACCCCATGGATACACATAATAGTGAGCCCAGAGCTGGAAATTTGGACAGTGACGGTAGCCGCAGCGGAAGGGAGTCAGATATTTCTTATTCAGGAGCCTCATCTGCTTCTGCTTCTGTAACGTCTCTTTCTAGCGCTAGTGCTGGTTTCTCGCGCACTGGATCTCCTACAAGCCACCACACACATTCCACCAACATGACTTCCGCTGCTCACTCGTCACTTGATGACACAGATGACGAATACGACCACCACCACCCCATTCCTCCTCACATCACTTCTCGTAGCGTGGTTTCGAACAGCACTGGAGACGGGAGCAACACTGCTGTTGAGTTCAGCTCCGACGAAGATTATGGGGATTCGGAGTATGATTATGATCCCTATGAAGAAGCAAGTGGAATGAATATTGAAATCGGCTCCGCTCAATATGAGAGCAGTATTGTGACCCACGATTGGGAGCGCGACTTTTATTCGGGCGCCGGCGGCAGCAATGGAAGTCTAAGAGGTCCAGGCAGATTTAGCCTATCCGAAAGGAGAGGGAGTATACCGATTGCGATCCCTAGCGTAATGAGCCCTCTCGATACAGGGGAGATCTCCATTGTTGCACCGAGTAGGAACCGCGAGGGTAGCTTTGCTACTATCCGTAGACCAAGTCGTAGTCTCGATGACGATTTTGCGAAATCAGGTTTCAACTGGATCGGGTCACCTGGCCAGCCGGTGTCAGAGCATCCTCTACAGCGCTCCCCCGTATCAGTTCCTGGAAGCGACGGGGATTGGAGGGCATTGGAGGAAAGGAAGAAATCGAAAGGAAAGGCGAGAGAAACAGGCGAGGACGACGCTGCACTGTCAAACCTGACTCTTGGCGGTAGTGATGTCCAGAATCAGCAATTGCAAACCAGCACATTGGCCGCAACTGTAGACGGCTTCGACCTTGATTGGGCCCAGATGAAGGACGGGATTACAGCACTTGATCCCGGCGCATTAGGAGACATCATCGGCGGTCCCAACTCAGGAGAGAGTTCTAACGATCGAAGACCCTCTGCCATCAGCACACGATGGCTATCCTGGAGCAATAGGGACATGAGACGACCAAGCACAGCTACAGTCTCGAGCTACATCGGTGACTCGTTTGGGAAAGCCATACGCAATTGGGACGGCGTTCGCTATCAAGCACAACGGCGGGATTGGAGCTTCAGAAAAGAAAGGGCAGATGGAACCGGTGAAGGTTCGAACGCTTCGCCTGTAAAACCAACTACCCTTGGACCCCCACTTCCCAGAGGGAGTATAACGACGGACAAACATGGTGCATCCGCTGCAGCCACTACCGAAATGGCACGGGACAAGGGAACCTCACCTTCAGCCTGGAAAGGGATGCGGATGAACTCACAGGAAATATGGAGAAACGATCTGGTGGGAAAATTCAAGGTCGATAGACGTTCTCAAAAACGTATACTTCATACATCTCCCCCTCATGATTTCCACTTACCTGCTCCTACAGATGCTGATGAATCTAAAGGCTTCCAGCAACGTCTTATGATCCAACCGCTTAGGGATCCCTCTATTACCATCTCTTCTTTGGGACCATTGGTCACGATTCATAAGCATTCAAAGGCTGCGGCCTTCTCAATCAGTCGACACTTCCGGCTACCCCGAAGGCGTAATGACGTGCCCCCCACGTCTTCACGGGCGACTGATGCAACATTGAATACATTTATGGCTAGTGTATCTACTGCCCCAGCAACAAAACGAGGTAGCAGCAGCATGATCCTTTTGGCTCCCCGGCGCGTACAAGTGGCCTATACAAGCACAAACACTACCCGCAAGCTGGAGTCGCATGGCCTGCTGGATGACACAGCCGCCGGTCCCGCGACAGAAGCCAAAGAAAAAGACAGGCTCAGGAGGCCAAGAGAACGTGAGAGGCAGAAGGCAGCTTCGTTGCGACAGAAGGAGCATCGCCAAGCAACCTCTGAGGAAAGTAAAACCAGGAGCAAGAATAAGAGCGTGCAACAACCTATGAATGAGGCGAACAGGCTGGGTCCCACTTCTCAATTATCGCCCATTCCGTATCCCCTTGCGCCTTCAGCACACACCTATCCTCCAAGTGCTTCTGGCTCATCTAGCTCACTCGTCGTTCGGGAAGCTAGCAATTCTATTTCTAGGAGCGTTACCCACCTTCCACGGCGGAGGCGTCGAGCTCGAGATCCACTTGAAGAAGAGGATGAGGACGAGTACGATGATTCCGCCGCTCCTACACGGACCCCGCATAGTGAAGCGTTTGGAACCATGGATGCCGCCCTTATTGAACAGCTTCGCCAAGATCGTTCCCATGGTGAATCTGATAAAGGTATCTGGAATCGGCTTTTGGGGCGTAGTGCCCATTCTATCACGGCCTCCCCGGCCCAGATTCATGCGCCATTCGTCGCACCCTGGATGGCGCTTCAGCCAAGAAACAAGCAGGAGAGCCACAAGGGCGCTGTTAACACACTAAACGACTCTTTCAAGGATGTTGGACTATTGCCATCGAACTACCATGTTTCCCGGGCCGTGCCCACTTCCCAGAGGCAAAAGAAGGTTGCAAGCGGTGGTAACAACAACGATCCTTTCAAAGGCATACCGGAAGATTCTCTTTACATGCTTCTACCATTATGGCCTGGTGATACGGACCCGCGTTCGGAAATTGCGTCGGCTTCATTCAGGAGACCTGTCATTGCCAATAGCGAACGGCAGTTCCTCTTGGTCTATTACAAAGTACCTCCTGAGGCGACTGAAGAAGATAACAAAAAGAGCCGGGAGAGCAAAAAACGATCTCGCATCTCGCCTACCTCTTCTCACGACTCGAGCAGCAAACGAGATGACAAAGCGTCTGTCTTACTCTCATCCTTTCATATTACAGCCCGCGTTGTACCATATCATAAGCTCCAAGGTACTGGCGTCCGCGTTCCCGATGAAGGTTTGACTGTTACTGGACTGCTCGACATTGCATATGAACAACGCCCCCCGTACACTACCGAGGAGAGCTACTACGAATATGTTATTGGAATCTGCCATTCTCGCGAGGCGGGCATAGAATTCTACCCGGATGGATTGGTCAAAATGGGGCTCTGCCTAGAAATGTCCACACCGATTCAAACACCCACTTCGGAGGAGGACGAGATACCTGAGCCGGACATCAAGCTGACGCCTATCGGACGAGCTGTTTTAGAGATGGTTTGGTTAGGAGCCTTGGCCCTAACGAGCTTTGGTTCTGGCACGTAGAACATCATTATATTGGACTTGCAATGTAAACATCATACGACCCCAACTACACTATGCTTGATATGTACACTAACATGTCCCTATTACTTACACAGCTTCTTCGTTTTCACTTGTGCTGGTTTTGGTTCTTATGTACCCTTACAGTAGTATACAATATTTCCGATTGCGAGCAAAATGCAATCTTGTTTTGTCAACCGTATCAACACGCAAGTTTTTGGCCCTCGGTTGATTTGACTCGGGGTCTGTGTTGTGTGATATATACTTTGCTCATTATAGAGAATATGTATTTGGTGATAAGATATGTCGCGAATACGGAGTGCCTTAACTAAGGACCCACAAGTACAGTAGTATAACAAATGACGAACAAAAGTGTAACCACCTCCGTTTACGCTCTCCTCGTTTGTTGTCGGAGACTCCTCCTAGGGACTTGCGTTCCGATTTCAATTGCCACCTGCTCAGTTTGGAGACGCCCTTTTTTCCCAGGTCTCTTTTTCTTTGAAACAAGGAGTGGAGTGGAGGCTGAGGCATCCATTTCGCCCTCGCCCTCGGAATTGATATCTACTCCTCCAGCCTGAAGGCGGTGTCGCTTCTCTTTCTGAGAAGCGACATTGGAAAGACAAGACTCCGACTCTGCTTGTATCTCGACTTGCTCTGTTTGTACTCGACGTCTCTTCGCGGATCTCCCCCTTCGGTTAGGATCGGAGGGCGGATCCTCTTCAGCAATGACCTTCTCAGTCTGGATGCGAAGTCTTTTGGAAGACTTCCTGCCCTTGGTCTCTTTAGAAGGATTCTCGTCGGGAGGCCGAACAGATGCTGCGTGGATAGTGTATGTGTGGAAAGTTCTCGTGATAGTGGAAAGAGAAAACGCACAAGGATTGACGGGATGCAAGTTGTACATCTGGTACAATTGCAATACTGCTTGTTCCTTGTCCTTTGCCTAGGACAAGGACTGTCAGCGCCCAGCACAAATTTGGTAAAGCTGGAACCGCACCTCAATCATAAGGTCTGCCAGTTGCATTAGCAAAAAGGGGAAGCAAGAGGATAGAAAGTTACTGACCCATATTGTCGGGTAAATCAGGGGGTAGACTCTCGCAACGGTCTGCATGGGCTCTCTTTTCCATGAGGGTCTCTGCACCTGGTCTTGGTTCACTAAGATGCTGTTTGGGTCTAATTCCGCGACGTGCAAAGATGGCGTTTGCACGTTGAATGATGACGCATGGGGGAATGGAAGAGGGATTCAAGGCGTCATGATGATAGTCTAGGGGGGTGGGCAAAGATTGAAACAATGAGATGAGAGATGTTGGTTGAGCTTGCTCACCGAAAACAAGGGGGACGTCGAGTTCTTCGCATAGAGGCAAAAGATCTTCAGCGCTGTAACAAAGCTAATAGGGGGTTGGTGATATATACCAGAATAAAAAAAAGTAAGAAAGGCAACCTCGTCATTTTCCAGGACTAAACGAGCCCTGACGTTTGCAGGAAGGACTTTTGTAATGTTTTCCTTGATTCTAGTGAGAGTGGCCTGTTTGTCGTCGTATACGCCACCACCCTATTGTGGCGGTTAGTGTGAGTGAGTGCAGATAATTGGGACGTACGTGGATGATGATGACGCCATCGAGGCCAATGCCCATTCTGTCGAGGATTTCGCAGTGGTAGGTGAGATCTCTTACGGCGGACTGAACGACATGTGGTTTGAGACTGCCGAGTTGAGTGTATTGACCTGGATGGGTGGTGAGCCTATGACCGTAAGTGTTTGCGAGGTTGCCGGCTTGGGCGAGGAGAGGGGCGCAGTAGTCGAGAGAGTAGCCGTGGATAGGATGAGAAGCAAAAGGAAATAATTCAGAGGAGACTCTCAAGAAGCGTATATGCTAAGACTAAGATTAGTGAATAATAAATAAATAAGTAAGAAAAACAGCACGTTATCTTCGTTCCATTGGATCATGGTGAGCAGATCCTCGACGTTTTTTGTTCCGAGAGATTTAAGCCATTGAACGCCATTCTTTTGCAGACTTGCGAGTCTACAAGTTCTTGAGCAAAAGACGGTTGGTTTCTTACTACGAAGAACAGTATTAAGACAGGCGTAACCTTTGGAATAATATAAGATATATAAAACAAAATAAAAAGAGTTGACTTGCCTAGTCTTCCTCTGAATGTCGTCGAGAGAGACATACAAGTTAGTTGCTCGATCGATGCCCAAGATCGGAATATAATTAACAATGACGTAATCGGAGGCTTTCTCTTGCATCCTCCCTCGGTCCCGTTCTCCACAACATCCCCAGCCATGGCTCTGCACCTACAGTATAGAGTTGGGCCCAAGACGCCGTAGCACATCGTGTGGCAGATTTCCCACACTGCTTGTAATGCCATTCGCTCGAAACCCCTCTTTGGCTGACTAAGCAAATCACCCCCCCCTCTCCTTCTTTCACCATGAGCTGGTCAGGGTAAAGGCCCACTTTCTCTATACGAGTAGTCATCTCATCATGCCCATAGATTGAAAAAGTCTATGAACAGAGTGGGGACAACCGTCAGTCTCTGCTTCTACCTTCTTTCCAGCTACAATGCGCTCAATAATTTTTATCTTCGCAGCTCCTCCAAAAGACTGGTCAAATTGAAAGGACTGTGGACCGCGAGTTCACCGAGGAAGAGGCAAAGTACAAGGTGTAGGTTCATCGATCCGTCTCCTTGATTAGCCAAAACCTCGTTCAGCTGAGATCGGTGCCCTAGGTTCGAGAAAGAATGTCAAGCCCTCCAGAAAGACAGTAAAGGCTACTGGGATGCAATGCGAGGTTTGTTTGTTTTTTTTTCTCTCTCTCTTCTTCTCACACTCTTGCTTGCGTATCGGGGCTTACTTGCTCTCTTTTACACAGCCATGACTTCAGCGCAGAGCAGAATTGCGGAAACCCTCGAAGTCTTTTACGGCGCTGCTGACCGTACATCCGAGGGTGCCATGGCCGGCCACTCGTACAAGCGATCAGTCGACGACCTCGATACTGGCTTTGGGAGGGAACTGGTCCGTCGCAAATCTTTCTTTTTGTTCCATCCAAAAATTCATCCATCATCACACAAGGACGCTCCTTATCGTACTACCATATCAGAACCATTAGGAAAGATGTGTGCCTACTTTCCTATCGTGAATGAACACATCGCAAAACGGAACAAAAAGGTCAGAGAACGGGACCTACAAACGCGAATTGCTAAAAAAAAAAGATCTCTACAGTTGCTCGATTACGATGCGGCACGCGGCAAAATGCGGAAACTAATAGACAAGCCAAGCGAGGACCCTACCAAGTTACCAAAGGTATGCTGGAAACAACGCCCCCATCCTCTCTCTCATCATTTACTTGTATTCTGGGATAGGCTCAGCAAGAGCACGACGAATGCAAAGAAGTCTTTGATATCCTGAACGATCAGCTCATCGCCGAGCTTCCTCAACTGCTGGATCTCCGTGTCCCTTATTTTGACCCAAGCTTTGAGGCCATGATCCGGATGCAATCCAAATTTGCCGAAGAGGGCTATGAGAAGCTGAGTGGTGTGCAACGGTATGATTGTCATCCGTTTACAATATATACGCTACTCTGAGTCATTCTATCTCAGCTACTTTGCTGACAATGTTCGTGACGATTATGCAGCAGGGCAACTTGATGCACAGGTAAACTGCACATCTACACTTGCACTGATTGATTCCTTTCAACTTTCCCTAGGTAGAAGAAGTTCTTCGGGAAATGAAAGAGCTGTCAATTTGTGGTGGGAATTAAAAGGCCACGGGACTGCCTTTGGTGCTATAACTAGAATGTATTATATTACTTTCACCTGGATCTGAATGAACAATACTCTTGAATGGAGATGCGTAATTGCTTGGCAATAAAGGGAGTAATCAATGAGCATCCAGACAAGATTTGAATAAAGCTCACGTTTTACCGTCTGCGTATAGGGCTTCCAAGGCGATTCAACAACGCAGGAGGCTTAGTCGATGAAATGCGCTGTTCCAAATTCAACTGTTGGCTCCCTCCGTGACCACCCCGGCCTCGGAAACCACTTCTACCGCTACCTCTACCACGATTGTAATACGATTCCGGTCCGTCTCGGGAATCAGGAGTATAACGATCGTCGTAGTACTCGCTTGTTGGACTACGCGGGGAAACTTCGTCTGCCGGGTGATAGGAATCTCCAGCGTAAGCAGGTCGGTAACTCTGACCATTACCAATCCTGATCGTTTCATAATCCCTTGCTACGATGCGTGATTGCAGATTTGGGCGCCCAGGGGGTGGGCGCCACGTAGAAGAGGTAGAGTTTGTTGACTTTTCCCTTGGTATATATTTCGACGTCTCGCGCCTATCGTCTGGCAGCCACTGGCGGCGAGAGTTGTGCTCATCCAAGTTGGGACTTTCGTTGTACCGTCTCTTGCCGAGAATAGGCGAAGTGGGCGGAGGCATATGTGCGGCGTGGGGTGTATTGAGAGTAGTGGCATTTTCAGGGGGCTGAGGTGGTTGCCTGTCGACTGGGGAGAGGCTCATCGGCTCAGAGATCTCACGTGTGGGACGGGTAGATAAGCTACTAAGATGCATATGATCTCCACCTTGCGGAGATACCAATGACACGTTGTGTTCAGTTTTGTCTTGTCTGTTGGGAGTAGATTTGAGTCGTCCAGATTCGGATACACCCTCAGGCATCGTATTAGTATTAGATGGCCCCGGAGCGTTCAATATCACAGGGGAGCGTTCTGTGGTGCCTTGAACTTGTTCCGAGGATGAATTCGAGGCATCCGGGGCGATCGCAGGCCAACCCGTACTGGGTGGGCTGTTATTACTGACGAGAATTTTTTTTGACAAAGGACTACGCGATTGTGAAGAGGCAGACTTCTTCTTTTCCTTGGGATGGCGCACGGAAGGTTGGGATACGTGAGTAGGATGCTTGTGTGTGTTTTTACCATGCGCATTGTTATCAGTTGTTGAAAACCGTTCCTTCGGCCCACGGGACAACTTTGGTGATATAGGTTCATTCTTATACGAGATAGAAGCAGTTTCGGGGTTTTTGATGTCGGTGAGTCCTGAGGTGGAATTGGGTAGGATGCCGTTCGTTTTTTTCGCGTATTGCAAGCTATCGTTTTGTACTTCTGGTCCTGGGATAATCTGCACGTTACCTAAATCGCCGCCGATAGGATGAAGATGCATCGTTGAAACTTCTGAAACGGTGCTTGACATGCGTGATGCGGACGACGGTGGGTAGGTCAGATGCGCTGGGTAATCTGGATATGGAAAATTATCCTCGGTTTCCAAACTGATTGTCCGAAGAATTTGTGGCGTATGGGAAACATTTTCATCTCCGTTCTGTGCGATGTCTTGTGTTTTACTTGCTTGCGGTAATTTCTGTTCCTGCGCCTCGGCCTGACCATGTTTGATCAACTTGGCAACCTCTTTCCTTATCTCGTCCAGTTTTAGTGCATCCATCATAGTTGAGGCTTCAGGAATCAACTTCGCGATATCTTCCCTCATCTCGTTGGATTGGTTCATATGGTGGGCTTCGCCTCCTTTGGATATGCTTGGACGTTTCGCTGCTGTCGCACTGTCCCGAGCCGAGCCGTCCTGGGGAATCCCGGAAGTGTGGATAGTAGTAGCCATGCTTGGTGGGGGTTTATTCTTTACAGGCGTGGGCTGAAACCCTGACTCCTCCGCGATGCGCTTGCGCTCAGAAACCTGGAATCCAGTGAGCTCAACGTTTCCATCGTGCAACTCGCCCTCGCTCATGCGTTTTGTCTCTGCAGAAGGCAGGACGTCCAAAGGAGTTGGCTGGCAATCCTGGGTTCGGAACTGCGCCGAAACTTGTCGACCTCTATCTAAATTCTGCTTCTTTTCGTTTGCTGGATGGATTTTAGCGGGCCAGGAACGCGCCTCTGATAAGGTAGCGCCTGGAAGGCCAGTTGGTACCAGTTCCGTATGAGCATCTTGCTCTGGACCATGTGCACTGCTCGCTGCGTCGAATTCGATACTGGCTGAACGCCAAATGTCTGAACCTGGCAGAGCAGATTGGATAGGTTTAGTGTTCCCGCCATTCCTCACGTTCACACTGGTTTCCCCTGACTGGGTTTCGCGGAAAGAACTGCGCCTCGCTTGCATCGTGCTACTCACTGCATTTTCTGCTATAGGGCGATATACGCTATTTTTTTCTCTTTTATCCATATCATGTTCGCGGCTAATCTCCTCACTTTCTCTTTCACGAACCCATTCGCCTAGAGCGCGAAGGTCATCCTGAAGGCGGATGATTACGGACCTCCATTGGCCTCCTTCATTCGATCCGGAGCCTCTATTCCCAGATCCAAGATGGTCGACAGCAGCGACTGCATCACTCGCGTCTGCCTTGGCTTGCTCTGCAGCTCTCAGGCATTCTCGTGATGCTGCAACAGCATCTTTGGCAGAAGAAAGCGACTGCTGCGCAAGGGTATATGTACGTTGTGCCTCAGAAAGAGCATTCGTGGCATGTGAGTTCGCGTTCTGAGCGATGATGAGAGCATTTGTGATATTTGGTGGGTGCAAGTCGGCAAGCGACAGCAGCAACCGAGCATGAAGGTCACGGATGATCATCAACGGAGACTCCAGCGAAGAAGTTTCATTCGATTGAAAGGCGTCAAGATCCATTAAAGCCTGCTCCTTTGCTGATGCACTGACAGAAACAGTTTGGAAATTTGGAGATGAGCCCGGTATGGAACTTTTTCGAGCTTGAGACAGCGCAGTAGTATGAGAAAGCGAGGCTGATCCGGAACGAGTGTAGTCTAGTTGGTTAGCGGAGGGTAGTTGTGGACTTCTATCGTCGGCTTCAGGTGGATGATGGACGGGGACGGAGGGCTGTTCCTGAGGGCGAATCGCCAATATTTCGTTAGTACCATCAGACAGCGTAGTGTCCGCTACAGGATTTTCGTTTTCCAAGTCTTCCACAAATGGTAGCTTCGAACGTGATTTGGATGAAAAACCCTTGAGCGAAGTGGCACTGGGCACAGGAGAACGTAGACCGTTGTAAGACAGGTTTTGGACAGGCATAGAGATTCTTTTAAGGAGCTGTGGCTGCTGTCCTATTGTTGAGAACTTGAAATCATCAAAGAGCAAGGGGGCTCTCGCAGCGAGCTGATCTAGGGGCAAGTTAGACATATAAACAATTGATCACCGTAACTGGTCTGCTCTGGTGATGAAGATCAGAACATAGAGCAAAGTAGAAAACAGACGAACGAAAATTATTACCGCGCTTGGTGGTGGTCACAAGTTAAAAAGGGGGGAATTCTTCTACGAATGGCCGTTAATTATTTATTGGTCTGACAAAGTTACGTAAGCTAATCTTCGAATTGTACACTTAGTCAAGATATGCACTAATTGCGAAGTAGCGTATAGTTCAAGATCCTTTTATGTAGGCATCTTTGATATGGTGCGATATTGGATCCATGGCATTTCTCAAGGCAGAAATGACTGCGCTGGCAGTCATCTGTAAACTCCAAAGGCTCACAGTTTTCATCCGCTGGCGGTTCATGGCGGATTGCGAGACATGATATGCTAAGGCGTCATATGTCTTTCCAAACAATCAGCAAAAACCGAACAAGGCAAACGAGAGAAGAAATACTTTGAGAGAGATAGCATCGATCATTCCGGCTAGAGGGAACACGTCAATTGAGCAAAGTGTAGTTGGTTGGTCGTCTTGGCTTACTTTCCCACATCTTTGAAGGAATCTTAGATCAAATGAGCTCTCGCTAAAAAACTACTCACAGTAAATGACCCGTCAAAATCATTCAAATCCATAGTGACGCGGCAGTGTATGGGCACCAGCGTCCTATGCGCGCTAGTTTGAAAGTGAGAAGCAACGAAGGTACCGACAGAAGAGATACACACTTCATAAACGCCACGATGGGTCTGACCAGCGCGTTGTTCGCATACGAAAGATCGGTGGTAAAAATTGGTACCGCTGCTTTCAAGTCTCTAAATCGCAAATCAATATCTACCACTACTTTCGGCCCATCCCCGTCCCCATCCTCTTCAATGGACGGCGCACTGAGCGCAGGCTTTACAAGTTCACGCTGTCCGGGAATTCTAGCCAACCCCGGATCTGGGTTAGTGAGAGACGTCGAGATGGCATCGGCAATCTCTTCGAGAAGAGTGTTAAATGGGGCTCCATCCTGTGTGTTGCGAGGGAACTTGATGTCCAGCACGGCATCGATTTTACCTGACGTAATCCAGGAAAGAGGTCCAGCTTCAGTGGTTAAGCTTCGCAGATGATCAACGTTTACACCGTCAATACGGAACCGGGACTGTCACATTAATACGTTAGTCTATGTTCAATGACGAGGCTAACTGTGGTGGTAAACCATTTGTGTCCATTCACCATCCTTAAGGTCCATCTCTGTAGTCCTCCCAATGCTCTGTGGTTTGTGCAAGCTGAAGAGACAATTGTCAAATTGCCCAACGATATTTTCCGCGCGTAGGAAATCATAGAAGAGCCAACGTTTCCTAAACTGGCGGATGTCGGCACGAAATATGGACGCAGTGTAAGGCCGGAAGCCATCTGGTTGATGAATCGTAACCAAAACATCTTGAAGCTGGAGAGACTCCAACTCAAAATCACCAGGCTGCGACTCTTGTCGGAACTGAGCTGGATCGAGAAAAATGTCGGGATGCCAGCGTACTCCTCGGCGGTCTACACATAATATTAAGTACTTGAGAGCAGCAGGGGAAACAATCTGAACCTAAAATACCGCGAACGCCCCTGATAACGGCACTCTCGACAAGCCCTTTACCATCGAGCCATCTCCGTAATGAGAGCGTGACATCAATAGAGTCAATGTTCAAGTCAAATAAAGCCTTGTTCCAGTCTTCACCTTCTAGGGACGTTCCATCGTCATCTTCGTCATCCCCTCCTATATGATGGTAAGCAGGATGACTGCTAACGTCGTAGCCGAGCGCGGCCATATGATCAAAGCGTTTGTGCGTTTCGGACGGTACAGCTGTAGCTGTGGACCTACGAGAAACGTATACGTTTTTAAAGGAAATCCGAGAATCTTTCCATTTCGGGACGATAGCGGATTCGAAGATAATTGTTACGCCAGTTTCTGATGTTAGGTAGTCGCTGATCGCGCGGGCAACATAATCTGTTAGGCGTGGTTGAGTGGAGGTTTGTTAGATTGACAAATAATAGGGTGTACTTTGAAGACGAAGGCTGTTAAGAATGGCAAAGACAGCTGAAAAGAATGTGGTGCTATTGTGGGGACTGAGTTGAGATTTATCTTGTGAGTTTATCTGGTATACTCACGTTCCAATGAGAATCCAAATTGTTTGGCTCATAAGAAACCAAGTCAAAAAGGCCGACATATCATCTGCATTGAATTTACGAAAAGACTTGATAGTAAACCACTTGAAGCGAATGCGCAAACGTTGCCAGAACCCCGTGGCTAGAGTTAGAAGTTCATCCCGCGTAAGCATATGAGGGTTAGAAGCAGACAAAGCGAGACGTCGGAAAAATCTCGAGTAATTTTCAAGATTGATATTTGGAGGAGATTTTTGGGCAGTATGGATAACTTCTTTGTTTACTCCGTCAGATTCTGGGGGTTTCTTAGACGAACGCTGCCTCTCGTTAGAAGTTATTGAGCAGGTGTGTAGTTGATATGTGCCAAGAGGCATGAAATGTTGCGTCCGCGATGTGAATGATGGTCGCACGAGTAGGCTTGGGGTTGACGCGCGCTGGCATGAGGGATGTCCATGGATAAAGTCCCTTATGGCTCGACGTCGTTGAAGCGCGTGCGGGTGTCGGATGGAGGTCTTCGCGACGTGCGTCGAGCGCGACCACAGCGCCATTGCAAGTGTTCACGTTCCCACCAAAAAGAGTCACGGTCGTCATTGATTGATCAGGTTGGTCACGTTTTGTGTCAATTATGTAATAGCCCATCACCGATCGCGATCGACGAGCAGCTCATCGACGCGACTGAACGTATTTAACTGACAAAATGGGCTGCGGTGGTTCGCTTCCACAGCCATGGCCATACAAGACGTTGGATACTACCTTTTAGACAAGGCATTGTCCTGTTTCTTCAATAACGCCCCTCAGCTAACTTGTTTATGGTAGGGTCTCATACCTGACTTCGTCCTTAGACGTGTCATCCGTGCGCTTCTACGTCAGAGACTTCGTCAGATAGACCACGGGTCTTTTGAAGCGAATCATGCCGCAAAAATGCTCTGGATAGAACAACTCCGCACTAGAGAAAACATAGCAGAACTTACAGAAAAGCCCAACCAGCAGCACTACGAGGTGAGTCGAAGCTTTTCGAACGACTGCGGGACAAACCATCCAGCTCTATCAGGTTCCAACCAAGTTCATCCTGTCTACTTTAGGCCCGCGTGCCAAATACTCGTCTTGCTTATATCCCACTGGCAAAGAATCCCTCGCCGAAGCTGAGCTATGCATGCTCGAGAGCTATTGCGAAAAGGCACAACTAGAAGACGGGCAAAATATTCTGGACTTGGGATGTGGTTAGTACAATGTATGCCCACGCTATATTCTTTTTAATATTATTCAAACACTAGGTTGGGGGAGTCTTTCCATTTACCTTGCGCAAGTAATTATTCAGACTTCGGCTACCACTCTTACCCTGAGATACCTATCAAGATATATCCTAATTCTAAAGTTACGGGAATATCCAATTCTACTACTCAAAAGGCATATATTGACGAGATCGCTAAATCCCGCGGACTTTCCAACGTCAAGGTGTGAATCCACATCTTCCCTTGTTTCAACGGCCATCCTGAACGTTAGAACCTACAGATCATTACAGCAGATGTCAATACCTTCAACTTCAAAGAGGGCGATTTGTGAGCAACTTGCACCCCATGGTTCCCTATTTAGTTGACTCGTCCGCAGTTTTGACAGAATCTTGTCAATTGAGGTTAAGATCTCCTTAGAAGGCTCCTTGATTTTAAAATCCTCAATCACCAATCTTTAGATGTTCGAGCATATGAAAAATTACGGATTGCTATTCCAGAAAGTGTCCACCTGGTTACGCCCGAAAACGGCCGAAAAGGAATCTTTGCTATTCGTTCAGGTCTTTTGCCACAGAACAATGCCATATCATTTCGAGCAGGATGATGGGTGGATGGCGCAGAACTTCTTTTCTGGTAGATGTTTCCCAGGTGATACTTGATGTATTCTAACCAACAACGGTCGTTCTTTAAGGCGGCACGATGCCCTCTCACGACCTCTTTGTATGTCTGACTTGACTACTTTATAACTGTTCTTACCCATATTCAAAGGCATATTTTCAAACCGATGTGACTCTCATTCGCAGCTGGTATATTGCTGGAACCCACTACTCTCGTACTTGTGAGGACTGGCTTAGATGTCAGGATATGCACCGCAAAGGTACTACCCCTTATCACAGAATGCCAAATATGGTTTACAATTTGCGCGTTTAGAGGGTCTCGATGCAATGGCGAATGGACAATCTCTAACGGAAGCAAACAATACTTTTAATCGGTACGCAGCTTAACCAGACACAAACCTTCATTTTGTCTGAGTTCGAGCCGTCTTAGATTCCGAGTCTTCTACATTGCTTGCTCGGAGCTGTTCAACATGGACAGTGGACAAGTGTAAGTTTTCCAGAATGTTTTGACGTCTCCCATTCACTCTAATCCCAAAGATGGGGTCTCGGACATTACCTGTTTAAACCAAGTGGCAGGACATAGTAATAATATCAATTGGAACAGTCTTTAGTACAAGGGATGTAAAACATAAGACGAGACTTCCATAAGATCCGTACTGCAAACAGCTCATCGGTCCTCGATGTTGTTAAGGAGACGCAAAATGTTGATGACTATTAGTGGCAGAATATCAGCAAAAGCAAATTAGCGGACTCTGTACATACACAAGTTGATGAAGCTAAAATCATAATTGTTAATCAATTGAACTTTTGGGAGAGGACGCTATTCAGGCTCACTCCAAATACAAAGAAATGGCACCCATGATGAACTCGTCGGGAGACAACTTCGTATTGATCAGGTACGTGTCATAGACAATATATCCGCTGAATATTAAGCATCCACCGATAGCAAATATGAGGTCCATGGTCTTGCCAAAGGGGACGAAAATGCCAACAAAGCCGGTCATTACTACATGTGAGAAGTCAAAAGACGTAACAACCCGATGACTAGATGTGAGCACGAACTCAGAGCAACCAAAGCGCCAAAAAGGAAGGGTCCCATTCCGGAGAAGTCATACTGTATTGTCGTAAGAGCGAGGGCAATGTATGCTACTGAATATACGAACCTTCGATTGAAACGTAAATAACGTCAAACCGAGGAAGACACCCAGAGTGATGAGTCTAGTGAATATTTTAGATTCGCTCGAAATCATAGATAAGTGTTCGAACGCACAATGCTTGTAAAACGACAATATTCTCGTAAAATGCGATCACAACTCCAAGGGTGAATGCCTCCATGACCGTGAATGTCGTTAATAGGACAAAGTTAAGGGGATGGCTATGGCGCTTCCAATATAGAAGACCAAGATTGACAAGAGTCCCGAACAGCGGGATGTAGAAGGCCCAGATGCTATATGTGTATCCCTTTACCCTCCTATTCCATTGCGTACGAGAAATGAAGACTCACTGCGATTGTACCCACAGAACAGTATTAGGAGACTGAGAGATACCGCCACCAACGACTACAGTTGCAAGCTAACAACCAGTGTCAACCAATTAAACAAAATGATTGATAAAAATGAATTACAATCTGGAAAACTGTTTGGGAGTAGATGAATTAAGCCCAGCAGACGCACAGTGCAGACTTACGCAAAATGGTATACACCTTACGGATGAAGGCGTTTCTGATCTCTGACGAACTCTCAGACACCGTTGTGCCATACTAAGCCACGCCACGCATGTAAATCATAGATACAATGCGTAAAAGGATGTTGCACACACCTTGAAATCGTCCGGGATGTCATCTTGCTCAGGTTGATCGTAGTATGCTCCAGCACCGTTTGATCTCGAGCCACCTAAAAGTGGCTCCTGCGCCTCGCGCTCGGCAAAGTAGTTATTATTTGGCTTGGACGGGCTCGCAGTACCGTATGACGGAGGAGGAACAGGATATTGTTGGCTCATAGTCAGTGATGTCGTTCGTTACAAGGAGAAGCAAGAATGACCGGAATTAGTCATAGCTATCTCAGATTATGTAAGCGCACCGTAAGCAGCGGCGTTACTTGATTTGCTAAGTTTCGCACCAAAAAAACATATATTTTTATGAAATTTTATCTGATAGGAATACCGCGGCCAGAGTACCAAAAATCGACCTGTTGCAGTAGGTTTTAATTTGCTACAACCACCTGTAAAAACCCATGGCTTTCGGGTGGCCAGTGTCCACCAATAATGTACTGTACGCCATTCGTAAGCTACTATACTTGCCAGTGTGCCCCATTACCCTTTTTGCCCTTTGCTGGTTGAATAACCAAATTTACTAAACTCGCACTCAGGTGTGTTTCTTAATATTCTGTGGAGAGAACATTTTCTCAGCTTGCTGTCGAGACCGTTAACCGGTGTAGGGTGGAAGTCCCCAGTTTTCGGGAACAAAGTCTTCTATGGAACGAAGAACTTGATCTGCCCTTTCGGGGCCATCGTAACCCACTTCTAGAAGGTTGGGATCGGGAACCCATACAACTGACACATAGAAAGACACTATCAGTGAACCTTCCGTCTTACCTGTCTCTTTTCTGTACGTACCTGACATCCCGGCACGCTTCCCTGCCTGCATACCAGGCACGCCGTCCTCAAAAACTAGCCCCTTAGCCCGTTCTAGTGCCTCTTCAGCATTGCATCTCTCCGTGTGACCGACTGTTTTGCCCAGCAACTCCCTTGCTGCCACGAGAAATATGTCAGGGGCAGGCTTGCTTCTGATAGTATCGTATTGCGTGTCGTCGCCACATACAACCTGGCCTTTAAAACAACCAAATACGTCGTCGAGGTGACCTGTTTTCAGCTCGAAGTTACGCCGACGTGATCCGGTGGCGACTGCGATTGGAATCCTATGGGCTTCGAGATGAAAGACAAGCTTTCGAACGCCGGGTAAAAGAGGCACTGTGGACCAAAGTGTATCTTGAAGAGCATTCCTCTGAGCAAGGTAGGATTCAAGCGTGAGCGGTATATCAGGAAAGAACGCGAGGAGATGTTCAGCGGCCTGACGCTCCGCTAATCAAGTGGATCGTATGCAATGACTTTTGGCTGGTTGGAAGTTGAACTCACGTTTGCCCATCAGACCAGCTTTCATATCCCAGGTCATTCTTTTATCATATTTAGCTAAAATTTCATCTAAGAATGCGTTGTGACTGTCAGCGATACAGAGTCAATTGGGTGAGCTGACTGGTCACATCAGTGTAAATTTTTTCAGAGTCAATCATAAGGCCTAGTTCAACGATGAAAGATACAGCATTAACAGCAAAAGGTTCAAAAGCTACCATCCATATCAAAAATGACATACTCGACTCTAGGCTTTGTCTTTATAGACATACGGGGATTCGTGTGAAGATGGTTGACAGAGCCCGAGTCCGCTGATGTAATTGCACCTCCCATTCATAGCGCCCATGTCGACCTCAGCGGCTACCTCGAGGGCCCCTATACGACGCCGCCGCTTCATTATCTTTTTCACAGCATTGATCGGCTTCCTCTTCTTCTTTGGTGTGCCATGGGAATTACCGCCTTCTTTGAGGGATGCTGGTATTGACGCCTTGTCAAGAGCCAACATAGCTCGCCTCACAAAATTCAAGTCGTCCGACCTCAAAGTCGACGAAATTTTTGGCCTCTTATATATGGTAACGAGCGACATAGAGCGTGATTTTACTCAAATCGAGGATGTGGATCCATCCCAACCCATTGATCTCGCAGTCTACGCTGGAGGGAGCAAGCTAGACTGGAGCAAGACTGTACAAAAGTTGAACAAACAATACCCTGTGATTGTGTTTAGCAAGGTAATGCAATCTTCATTATTGGTATCACCTACCCTGCTCAGTGCTGACGTTTTGAACAGACATATTGCCCGTACGGTCAATTTCTTCTCTGTTCACGACCTGGATTGAATAGACATTGATTAGGTTTTCACGGAGGGCCAAGAAACTTCTTGAAGCATACCATATTTTACCCGCTCCAAAAATTATAGAGGTAGACCTACGACGTAGGTTTCCCTTAACCATAATATCCCAAGTCGAAAATATTCATGCACCCGACTTAGCGGACTCTGGTGTCCTCAAAACTATATTAGGTCGCCTCACCAAACACAATACTTTCCCAAACATCCTAGTTCGGGGGCAGTCTATCGGAGGCTCAGACGACCTTCAAGATTTGCATGCTCAGAGACTCCTGACTCAGGTTCTTGAAAAAGCCGGAGCTGCCGTGCGCGATGATGGGTCTGGGAAATGACCACTTTCTTTACTGCTTAGTTGTAATACCACTGCTTCCAGGTGTCCAACACAATGTATTCATTCTCAGCCATACCCTTTGAATATAATACTCTAACCAATCCTCATCCTCAGTGATTGACGAGGTCACAAATGCAAGCAATGTACGCAGTTCGGATAAGGAAGAGAGTTTGATCTTTCCAAATTGCCATATCGTTTAAAGCTAGAATACA
>JABCKM010000008.1:15110-31843 GCA_018221805.1 Rugosomyces carneus
ATTTGTACTGGTCTCGTTCTACTTTTGATCTGATTGAAACAGGGCGGTGTCAGGAAATGTGGCGTCCGACGTAATGCCTCGAGTCTCGGTGTGACGCCGATACTTTCTGTTCGATGCCCTGTGGTGTTGACGCCGCCCACAACCTTCCACCCTGAGTATTGAAATATTCATATGCCCACACAATGCCCATTACGAAACTCGGGCTGAGCGGGTGGATGCTTCGGCGTGAATCGACTTGTGTTTACCTGGGGCGTTCTAGCGGAAGTGAATAAACGGATATATAGTTGTACACATGAGCGTATGAGCACATGGAAAGTCCCTAACCCACACAATCGCGTAATAATCTAGGATGGGAAATGTCCATGGTACTGTGTGTGGTAGATAATACATGCTTGCTGCAGAAAAAGAAAAAAAAGTAGAAGCTCAAGTCACAGTCACAATCTCACCCCTCCCATCCTTCAAAATAACAAGTTCACATTCGATCTTCTCCCCGGTGTCAAGACATACGACATCCGTAGGGTCCGTGTTGTTTGTTCTGATCTGACGTTTCTCAAAGAACGACCGGCCAAGGACGACGTCAAAGTGAGGTTCTTCAGCGAGGAACACGGATATCATCGTCGGTTGCGGTATTCGACGTTGTTGCTGCGGCTGCTGTGGTGAAGACTCGACCGGGTGACCATCTAGTGCGTGTGCGTTGTGGTTATTGCTACTTGTAGGAAGAGAAGAGGACGGGGTAAGCGTGATGGGCCATGTTCCGATGTTCACTAGCCCGGCGTAGCCATAATACCCAGGCACAGCGTCCTTGGGAATGAACCCATGCTTGATAGCAAATTTGCGCGAGATATAAACGTGGCGGTATCCAGCGCGGAGAAGCATCCGTACTGATAAAATGATAAAGTTCAATTGTCTGATGTGAAAGGTTGGATGGAGACAAAAGACACGATTACCATTTTGCACTGGTCCAATATTGCCCATGACTGTTCGAACACCATTCTCGGCATGGAACTTTTCGAAATCCTTCTTATGCCTTGGGGCATTATTATTAACGTCGGCCGCCTCGCCATCTCCATCTTTGCGCTTTGAACGTGCACTAGCTTTAGATTTCTTGGAACGCGTAGAAGGTACTGGTGAGCCGCGGTGGGCTGCTCGTGGATGAAACACGTAAAATGAATGATTTTGGTACTCAGGTGGCGACGGAAGGGGTGTGTTGGGGTTACGTAGATGAAGCGTCGGAGTGTGTGCAATGGGCGTGGCTGTAGTTGCAGTTGACGACCCTGTGCTAGTCCCAACAGATTGTATTGATGTAGAAGAGGTTAGCGTTGAGGTGGTCGGCTGCTGCTGTTGTTGTTGTCTCCAGACAAAAATCGTGTAATCTGAATCTGCATAGTGACTGAGCGGGTTTACTGCATGGAGTCCAATTACAAAACTCGCCGTCATCGAGGTTCCATATTGAATCGTTGAATTCATACTTGAGCCAACCAGGACCGACGCGTTCACCGTGATAGCTGGTATTTGGCTTTCGACTTAGCGTATCAAAGAGGGTATGCAGGGTATCTTGCGTTACTGTTTGCAGTACATATTAGCCTCACATTGAATGAACCACCTTATAGCATTTCTTACACGAGTGTATAATAGAGAACGACGAGGAAGGCGTATGTACGTTGAGGATGGCAGGAGCGGACATCACCTCAGAAGACCAAGTAGAGTAAATGTTTGTCATTGATTGGCGAGCACAATTACATCCCCCGCTACTATCTATTCCTAGAAAATACATGATAGAAATTTGGAATCACTTTGGAATGTTTTCGCGGGCCTGCTGTCGAATCCTTCTCCTACGAAAAAATTCTCAGATGACCGAGGGAAACGTTGTTTCTATCCGACTTACTCATAAGCAACTTTATCGTTCCTAACCAAGGGCATTCATTCATTGGATTTAGAAAGACTACAGGCACATACTTGAACATGGTATACGCGTCGCTCTGAGCAGGATCATGAACATTGGGATCGTCCAAGAGATCTTGAATGCCCAAAAGGATCTCACGACACCAAATCAGCGTACCATCGAGTCAAAAACTGCAGATGACCTACTTGTTTAATTGTAATAGCAGGCTTCCAGGATTTCTCCTCGTCTAGGATTGACAAACAAACAGTGCCAGAAGGATAGACATTTGGGTGAAATAGCGGAGGTACAAATTTGCCTTCGGGGTGGTCTTGTCAAAAATCAAAACCACAAAAAATATGAACACGGAACGTACATTTCGGTGGTTTTGAGGGATAATCTTCAAATATAATGTTTTTGCTTGAAATTGCATTAAAGAAATAAGGACATACCTTCTGGAAAATTCATTACTAGCTTGTATAACCCACCGTCCCATGGTGTCTAAGGGATAACCCAAGGTAAGTTAGCCCGTGTAGACAGAACAAAGGAGACAAAACACAATATGAACACCCCTAGGTGGTATGAAAGACGCGTCGAACCTGGGCTCGAGCATGGCGATCGCACAGAAAAGACGAGACATACACTCGATTTACCAGGAATACCAACTTCCCATTCCATGAGGTTCATGGAACCGTCAACCGCTTTGGCCGGCCTCGCATAAAAGCCCTAGTACCGTTGTCAGCAATGCGATCATAAAAGGTAGCAAGATATTGCAGCAAAGCTGTTCTGCGCGTAATATCGTACGCAGAACGTGCACGAAAGTTCAAGCGCGACGAGAAGAGGAGTCGAATGCTCACAAAAGGGTGATCCTTTCTCCATTGCTTGCGCTCCTCTGCAAGTCGCAATCTGCAAATTCCAGACATAGTATTGAAGGACGAAGTTCAAGTTCAAGGTCAGGATTAGCTTAGTCAGCAGGGCTTATCAGGCCATTGAATCGTTCGTCCACGTTTAGATTTACAGTACAATAGTGTCCTGCATGGCGAATGGAATATAAAATCATGATTACCCGCCCAACCACAGCAGCCGCTTCACTCCGTATTCCATTTTGGCGTACATACTAGTCATTCTCTGGGCTTCAGATAAGCTGCATACAAAATCAGCATCCACACAACAAGTTTCACAAAACTGAGACTTTACCTGACTACATGACCATCCGTCAAAAATCCAGGATGGTCGTTGCCGATATCCTTACAGGCTCTATGGATGCTTTCAACAATCAAACTTGCCGCCTCCTTGCAGCTAGCCGCCCCACTCAATTCATCAGCTGCCTCTAAATACTCAACGTTCCCACCCACGCTCGACCCACGCCTTATTCGTGCTGGATCAATGGGCAGCACCTTAAAGGCCGCAAACGTCGTCTGGGACCCCGTAGCTAAAACAGAGTTGGTAACAATGTTCGAGAGGAAAGGAGCCTTGGCTGAGCGCGTTAAGCTGCGAGATAACATCGAACCCGCATTGAGCGCAGACTGGCGCGTTGTCGCAGCCAGTCCGGGTAAAATGGAAGTCGGTAAAGATCTTGCCGTCGTTTCGACATCATTCTTTATTGAATAACTTGTGACGCGAGTCATCTGTCTGTAATTATGCCAGGTGATAACAAAACCTGCGTTTTGCAGTGGGTCTCGACTGGCTTCCTCCAATGGTGACAGGATGTAAGCACCTGCTATATTCAGCCGCTAATAAACTGCAATAGACGATATCTTTGACCTTGCGTGACACCTGTGATATCCCCAAGGGGGACGCGGGTGTAGAGCTTGACCTTCTCGAGAGTGTAATCGTAACTCTGTGACGGCTAAATTAAGACCATAAGAGCTGGGAATGTGTCTCAGCTCACAATGATATACAAAGCATTGATAGTCTAATTCAATTGAGGGGCCTTTGTTTACGCGCGAGAGAGAAAAAACGATTCTCACTAGTAGAAGCACTTTCTCCTCAAACTTGTCCCCGATCTTTACGTTCAGCTCCTCAGGAGCAAACAATGTCCAGCCAGAAAGGAGTCGTTCACCTTCCGGCAGAACACGGGACACCGAAGTTGCGATCGCTTCAGCTCGGATTTTAGAAAGGCGGATCAGGTCTCGGGGATCCGTCGATTGCAGCTTCAAAAGGAACTCAGAGAAAACGGAAATAGTGCGATAACCAAGCATAAAGTCAATCACGGCTTGGGAAAACCAGTCGCTGAATGTAGACGTGTACATCCTTGGTTGTAATTGTTGTGAGTTTAGCCATATCGCAAACTTGGTGGGACTTACCGTGCCAAAGAATTTACACCGTCGTTTAACATACCACTGAGGTCGCGTTTCCCTGTTCTGATACCCGATTTAGTCTATCTCCCTTGAGAAAGCCGCTGATACGAAGATCTATACCTTGTGAAGTCACCCTAACAAGATCATCGTATCAAATGAAGTCGTTCTAGTAGCACAGCTTAATACTTGCCTTGAGGGCGGACGTTCCAGAGCTGGAAATTTATTATATTATCATCAGCGACAAAATATGTATCGCTCACTATGCCCGACTGATCGCATCACCGTTGTTTGCCCAAACTAAAATTAGGATATGTATCAGCAAACAACAACTTTCTAGCCTGACCTAATATACTCACCGTCATTGAAGACAATATCGGTCTCTGTACGAACTTCGCCTTGAGGGTTCAAAAGCGCCACTGCACCCAGCTGTTTGTTTAGGATATAGCGTGCAAAGGCTGACTATACCAGCAAAACTTTCAGAGACCAACAATTAGGCCTCAATGAAAAAATTCCTTACCTGAACAACATTCGTCCTATCTAAGCAGTCAATACAATTTACACGAAAAACCCCCCTTTGTTGGGACATGATAGTGTTATCAGAGGCCCAAAAGTAGCTATCGCCATTGATAGTTAGTGAGATAGAATGGCAAAAAAACTGCCTTCATTTTTACCCTTGTGCATCAAAGGTTTTGTCCAGGGTATCCGTTAGCTTCGAAATATTTTCATATCTAAGATATGGATGTGAGTAAAGCCTCGTATATCTAGTAATGATATATGAGTACTTCATTCCTCTTGTTTCTTGATGGAAGTCATACTCGCAGTATCTGTAAACGTTGGTTGGGTTAAGGCACATTATGCGTGACAAAACGCTTGCCGTGCGTTTGGGGAATCAAGTTCTTTCATATAGTCCCTGTAACCTTGTGTAATCGCCCCTTCCTTTCCGTGTTGCTCGGCGAGATTTAAGACAGTCTGATTGGTGTAGGTCAGATTCGGTTGTACATGGAAACAAGAAGACGGACATGAGGTCCATATAGCGCCACCGTCTTCTTGAAATGCCGTTTCAGAACATCTAGGTTCTGAGCGCGCGTCCTGTCCGAAGCTAACAAAGGAGGAGGCTTCAAACCATATCCAGACTGCGTCCAATACAAAGGTACTTAGGCCAGCATCAGTATTGTCACACGCAAGCAACGTTGGCATCATCATCGATGCCTCGACGCTGGTAGCGCAACCCTGCCCTGTATCTGGACCGGCGAGATATGATCATGTACTCCACCAACACGTCCTCATCATGCGTGACGGGGTCAGGGGGTATATTAAAATGAGCGACCTGGTAATAGCCTTGAATTATAGGCAAGACGTATGAGTGAAGCTAAAGGCTTGGAAATTAGACGGAATTAGCAGGGCGAAACGTAGATGAACTTACGCCTGCGTCTACAAATGGCTTCGAAAGCCACTCATTCCACCAGAACCGTCGATCTACTCGACGCCAGAGGGGTAGGGTGGGATTAGGTTCGCTCATGAGGTTAAAACCGGCCCCCTCCACTTCCGCTTCCTGTGATCTGCTAGACTCGGGCGGTGATGGCAGGGCATTGAGGTCGGATAAAAGTGCCTGCTTCTTCTGCGACTTGGATATCTGGTCCTGTTTCTGTTGTAAAGAGCGTGTGATATCTGCATGGAGACTGGTTATGAGATGATAACATTTTGGGATTATTGGTACACTTACCGAAATTGTAGGCGAAATACATGCCACCCTTTGTATACTCACGAACGCATTCCCTGATAATTTTATCTTCCAGTTCTGAATGTTTCTCTTCTACAGAGGCGGGCGGAGGAGCCGTGGCAGCTAATATGTTTTTGACAATTGTAGCCGGTGGTTCTTGACTGTCTTGAATGATCTTGTCAAGTGAATCCTGTTCCTCAATGAGACTGTGTCGCGGTGTAGGTGCCGCCTCTTCTGTTGATTGTGGAAGAGAGTTACGTTTCGAGAGGCGACTCCAGAAGGAAAGTCGTGTTGCCAAAGTTTTTGCAACAGGGGAGCTTGATATGGGCTGTTCTGTAGATGGGAGAGAAAGATCGGAGGAAGAGGACTGGTGCGATGAAAGACTTCTCAGCTCCGCAGATTCAGAGTGGTTATCAAAATTGAAAGAAGGGTTCGTTGGGGTCATCATCTTGATATCATTGGTGGGAGAGAAGCGAACGCGTGGATGCATTGGCAATCCCGAAGATTGCTCGACAGGAAGTGATACGTCTTCTTCGTCGTCTTTCGACGAAGACACGCTATCTAGCGTAGAACTTTGTATGAGGGAAGGGCGCGCAAGTTTTGCGTTCCTAGCGGCCAGCGAGCTCAGAGCGACTATCGCTTTCTCCTCCTCGAGAGGAATTGCCGTAACGGCTTTGACGCAATACACCGTATGTGATGCTTCGATCACTTCCGTAAAAAAAAGTGTGGGCTTAACCCAGCAGTAACATAATTCCAGATGCACTTACCTTTTCCTATTTCTGCTGCAGAGCTTATTACAAGTAAATGAGAACCTTGATCACATGGAGATAATTAATGGATAACGCAGACAAATCGTAGGGTCAATTGAGCTGCACCAGAGAAGAGTTCTAGGACACCAATTATCCCGTAGACAATCACGCTATCGCTCCAGTCTATATCCTTCGTAACGTGGCTGTCCGATATTTCTTCTACTTGAATGCTTTTCCCCCAAGAGACACGAACATAGGAGGTGGGGCTCTCTGTCCTGCGATCATGTCCAGGGATATGCTGCCTGATGAGAAGTCCATCATTTGTTGCTACTAGTGCGAGATGATCATAAGGACGAGGATGTGGAACGGGGGGGACGATGAACTTGGGCTGAAGGCCGACTGTATGCGGTATGATGTAGTCAGGAGCCGATGAACTGGATGTAGGATTAGGCCCAAACCCCGCAGAGAACGTTTTCGGAATCGCCACAAAAGGCTTAGATGCCTGAACCTTTTCAAACAAGCGTTTCATCGCATCAGTCGGCCCCAGGAGGCAAAGGATTCTAGCGGTGGTGAACACAAGTAATGTGGGTAAGCCCAACTCAGGGTGGTGCCCATATAGGGTAATTAATCGCTTCGATCATCTGTCATTGTCACAATCATTTCTACTACACATTGTGCTCAGGTACTTACTACTAAAAGCTATTTGAGCCAAGGGACGTAATTATAAAACGAGCGATGGGTAAAACGACAGCAAAGTTCAAGGATAAAAGTCCACGAGAAAAAGACAGATCTACGCAATAATGCTACGAGGTATAACGGGGCACGCTTTCACCTTCCGACTGCTGTTCCGGCCGTAGCTGCATACCAGCTTGACTCGGCGGACGCTGTTGTTGCCGCAAGGAAGCGACGCCATTCTGATCCATAGTATTGGATGTAGAACCTGTGTTACCCGAAAAACGAGCAAAGAACTGGTCCCATTGTCCTGTGGGTAAATTCTGTTGAATCGGTAGCAAAAGAAGAGGCGATATCAAGCATACCCCAGTCAAACATCCCTCCAGGGATGCCCTCCAAGAAACCGTTGTCGGTCAGAGCGAATTCTTGAAGCGTATTTATGCCCTGAGGACCATCCAACACGTTCATTACATGAACATTGCCTTGCATCTGGCTCTGAACATTCATAGCTGGATTCATATTCGACTGATTTCCGTGACGCCTACCAAGCGGCGTAAAGTTGACCAATGGTGATGTCGGGGAACCAGCATTCTGCTGCTGCGACTGTTGTTGGTGTTGTTGGTGTTGGTGTTGCTGCTGCTGCTGCTGCTGCTGATGTGAGCCGGTCACTGTTGAGCGTATCGCAGATGATATGGTATGACCGTGACGTATGGGTTGGATTGTCGGAAGAGCGGCATTCGAATTGTTAGGAAGGGGCGGGGCAAATGGCGACGAAGTAATAAGCAAAGACGAGCGGTCACGGTCATTGAGATATGCAGTAGAGACGGAAGAAGACACGGCTGCTGCCGATGTCGCCTCACCTATGTCAGAACCCGAGTCCGACGAACTAATGATCGTCCCTTCTGGGATGTCCTGGAAGTTCCCCTCCCTCACTGCTGACCCATGTGCAATGAATACTCCACCACCCGGCCTAGTTGGGTCTTTTTTATAGTCGAGTCCTACGGGAGGTTTTGCAGTAACGCCACCTGTAGGGTTCAAGGGGGGCGCTTCCATTGGGAGTTGCGGGCCTTGCGTTGCCTCGTATAGAAGTGCGATAATTTCAGCCGTCTGTTAAGTGAGTTCCCAGGGAAAACACATAAAAAAAATGTCAGTATTATGCCCTGTCAGGCATTGATCAGCCCTTATCAAAAAAACTGAGACCAGCCTTGCGTCTCGCTGACATATGGTCAGGCGATATAGACCCTTCCCACTGGCGTACTGTGTCTCGGAGCTTGAGTAGCTTCGCAACTGCCTCAGTATCTTTCCGCCGGGCCCAAGTGTGGTACTGTAGAAACTTGTGAATACTGGACCCGTAGAGAATTTTTGAAGCCGCACCTGAACTAACGCACATGAAGTCGCCGCATAAGCAACCAATAGCCAAACGTCGTATGTGTGGTCGTTCACTTCCAGCCAGTCTATTGCTTCACCAGTCAAGGCCACCAACTTGCTCCATTGTTCCACAGTGAGTCCAAACTTGAGGTGCGCAGGACACGAATAACTTATTCTCATGAAGACACGCCAGAACATCATACAAACGCATGAATAGAGAAGATGCAATAGCCCTGTGAGCAAGATTACCACGCGTGGAGCGTAAAGAATCAGACCAAGTACGGCAAGTTTAATTTAAGATAGGGCGCGCACCGGCATTCCGGGGTGTTTCTGGGCCCCGAAATTGAAGATGTTCTGGAAGGCCGGCCTTCCAGCTCTCCATATCAGCTAAAAGGGTATAAAGAACATCATCTGTGGTGAACGTCAAGCCAGAGGGGCTGTGAGATTCTCATTAGTTCTGAGAGGATGATAAACGAAAAGGGTACTACCTATAAATGGTTTTTAGAACCCTCCCGAGGATGACACTGAGGCGGACTAGCTCATCCATATACAAGTCACTAGGGTCACCAGACGACGGTAAACGTGCATCACAATCTTGAACATCGATCATGTATGGATGTCCGTACGTGAGGCTGATCCTGAAAGAATAAGTGAACCATCAGGTCCGTGCGTGCGCCAAAAAGGCGATTTGAACCAACCACCGGTCGCTGATCAAACAAGCAGCCCAAAGGCGCCGTCGAAGTTCAACATTTTGCTTTACTGCTTCCGCACGGTGTAAGCCGAGGTCCTGAGCCTGCCTTGAAATAGAAGGGCAAGTCCAAATCTAGAACAAAACACGTACCATTCGGATAGCGGTGCCAAGTCGGATCCAAAGACCTGATAGGGCAGTGGGCACAAACCGTGAATGACAATCGCCAGACATGCACAAGATCAACAAGGCTTGAACGTTCGAGATTGTAGCCGTAGAGAGGACGTCTTCAGCCTTGATGACGTTGTTTACTGCATACCGAATCGAGTCAAAAACCGCTTGCGGCACTTCCCTTCGGGCAGCTGCGACAAGACACATTGAATATAGCAGCATAGGCGAAGGATTGGTCGTCGTAAGAAATTCCTCCTTGGTTATGACTGGCAGGATTGGCGCCACATCTGTGAAATAAGCGTTTACTAATTGCTCGATAACGTCTCGCTCAATGCGAAGGTCAACAGGTTTGGGGTGCGCAAGCTGAGTCTCGTCCCCAGCAGGCTTTTGGACAGTAATGAGGCCATCGCCAGAATTGCTGACCTCAAAGCTGTGGTGATATCGTAAATCGTAATTTTCGTAGATACGTGAGGAAATTGATGCTTGGGAATGTAGCAGGTGGGCAGCCGAAGTTGGACCTAGAACACCATATGAGGGTGAATGGTCACTGGCTGGACGGGAGCAAGACTGCGATGAAACGAGCACGTACCGAACACGCTGGATTGAGTGTCAGTAGCTGGGGGAGAGGCTAAGGTCTTATTCGGGTCCGGCCGTTCTCTCTCAGCGGATTCCTCCTCCTGCTTTTTCTTTTTGAAACGAGTCTCCGTGATGGGAAGGAAAAATGTACATTCAAAGCCATATTGCTTGCAGTGCTGGCAAGCGGGGGGATCCTGAAAGGAGTGAACAGCTATTCACGCCAATTTGGCATACTCTATCTCGTACCGAGTCAGGGAGGATATCGCATCGAATTTTGCGGCTGCGACACGAGTCGCATGCGCGTTGCTGTAGTTCAAACGATTATAATTATACAGATACCTGTTAAAATGTGCTTACGGTTTTTGTGCGCTTCTTGAGATCAGCTATGGGTTGTGGGTGTGACTGGGGATGAGACGTGGCACGGACATCGCTACCAGATGGGCTGTCATCGTCCGATTTGTCTTTGCGACCATCGGCAGTTGACTTGCGCTTTCTTTTACCTTGCGGCGCAGCAGATGACATTTGTGGGGGAGATGCGACGCTCTGTGGCGTGTCTGGTGCTGCGCTGGAACGCGGTGCTTGTGGATACATCATCATAGGGGCAGGATACTGGTAAGGGGGATAATAATGCATTGGGTATGCATACTGGGGGTGCGGCGGTCCAGGTTGGCCGCTTGAGCCTGGAGGCGACTGGGGCGCATACTGTTGGTGTGGAGGATACGGAGGACCATACGGAGGATTCATAACGTGGTACGGATGAACAGGAGGGGGAGGAGGATACGGTAGGATATGGCCCCTGTGTTGAGGCGCAACGTAAGATTGGGCTGTAAATCATGAAATAAAATAATCGCGCAAGATTCAACCAACACTTACGACTTGTAGGAGATATATCTTGTTGTTTTTGAAGTTGTTTCTTTTGCCGCGGTTTCCTGGTTGACGGCTTGCCCGATGCTGTGGTCGGCTTAGGAGTCGGCGGCAGCGGCTGTTGCGGCAACTGCTGCGATGAGGAAGTTGTGTTGGTTGAATCCCCGGGAGGGGTCGTCATTCTTTTAATCGGGAAATACTCCGATGTTATAACCTCCTTTTCTGCGGACGTTTGGCTGCGCGCCGCCTCTCCGAGTGATAGACCCTGGTCTTAACACAACTGTAAATTGATTAGCTAAAATCTCGCCCTTTGTTCCTTTTTCGACGCGTCCAGTCAAGTCTTCTGATCTCCTCTAGCGTATTAATCGCTCACTGGCCGCTGAAGATGGGAAATATACCCACCTGCACCAATAGATGCTCGTCGTGGAATCGTTGCCGACTCTGGAACCTGACACCAGCCGAATGTTGCTATTCAATCTCCGCTTCAAATAAACGTATAAATTCAAAGTCGGCGAAGCCCTTCCACGCTATGATAAACTATCAGTATCGCCTTCATCCAACTTCATCCACGCTCCATTTTTCACTTGGTATACCCAGCCAACACCCTTGTTGACTCGCATTTGAAACAGTTTGTTAGACAACGTCAAACTCGCACGATCAATGCGTCACAGGAACAAATTTGATTTCAAATTTTCGATGTTAACCGGCGGTACATTGATGAGCCTCAGGAACCCATGACTACACATTGCTCAACCTGCCCTATCACTTTCTCCATTTACTTTGACATGCGTTGCCCTCGAAAAGCAACCTCGATTTTTTTGCTCTTCAAATTTCTTTCCTTATAGGCTTAAAAGACAGCTGTAGGTACTACTAGATCAAGTTGATCGTCTTCAGGGTCTCACACCCTCATGATTGTGGAGCTATCTGTCTCATCAAACAACCTGTAATTGAGTCCTCCGAAACCAGTCAAATGATATTTCACAGAATCTTGATCCTTTTGATGCTATGGGGCTGATCTCTCCTCGTATTCCGATTGACCCCGTTCCTTAGCCAATCGCTTTTTCCGTGCAGTGGGGACCAAGTGTAGACTCATAACCAAAAGCACCAGTCCTCGGACGACTCTTTCTCTCACGCATCAAGGGCAGCTCTCTACACAAGTATGCCCTTGTTGACCCCACGGGTGCTTGTTGGGCTGCATGGGGCTATACACTTCCTCAGCCCCTTGTGCCATAACCCGGTATGTGACTCCTGAACAAGCTGGTGCCACCTGTAAAGTGTCTTGTTCCTCACTGATACACTTCAACAACCTCTATCAAGGTTCGAGGCGGCTCAACAATCATGCCTTTCGGGTCCCGAATGACAGCCCCGTTTAAAATTCAATACATGATTTTGTCTGTCAGGGGCCATAAAGCAGGGAATGCTTTAATTTACCACTCAAAGGTATCGTCATTTCTTTCAGGATTTTTGTCGTGTGCTTCGTCACTCGTCTCAGTCCGCCTTTATGTCATTTGGCCTCGACAATGTTCCCCCGCTCAAAGACTTCCATCCGGAGGCCCAGCCGCCTGCTTACACACCGTGTTTTACGAGAGATCATGATGCATGATGGCTTAGCAAAGTGGCCTCCTCAGGGCTGTTCGCTCATGCCTCATGTACTAATCTACCAGAATCGGTACTGAAACCCCGTAAAAATGCACAATCCACTTCATCTTGGCCCCTATGTTAGACTCGTACCCCGGACATGTCATAAGCCCGTCATAGTTCTTGGTCACAAACGTCGGAAAACATCTTCATATTTGGCATCTGTAATAATGATTCACGCCAAGTAAGCCAAGCGTGAAACATGCTTAAGAAGTCCTCAACTGTACACTGCATTCGAAGAATACTAGAATCATTTGAGAACAAAGAACTTTATAGACCAGACTTCCAATGTGTACTCATAAATGATTCTTATCATCTCAGGATAGCAAAATTTCCCAATTCTGGAGATTTACCCGAAACGTAATTTCATGAACGCGCGAGAATTTTATCACTGGTTGTGTATATGGAAGTTCCACTAGTAACTGATGGTATATTATACTTGGTAGTCTGCGGCTATAGTCCCATTTGTGCTCCGGGAACATTTCTGACAACTGAAATGGTTCAGACTGCATATGTCAACATTATTCATGTCAAATTTAACCTGCACATCCATTCTTCATCTTCAAGAAGGTAATGTGCACCAGCATTCCAGTACAATAGACGGGGCCCCTTCTCGGATGCCCTCATCATCATGCCCGGTGTCCGAAGCCTTCTCAAAAACCCTATCAACTCCCGCTTGCATGAAACGCCGCTCTAATAGGCCTAGTCTCTAGCGGCGTCATATGGTTGCTTCCTAGCACTCAAAGAACTCAGTCCTACGCTGCGTGGTATGTTGAAGGAGCTTCGGTCCGGAATGTATACACGGGCCCGTGAGGCCGTTGGGTTCCTCCTACACTCTGCGCCGCAAGCGAATAATAATAGTCCTCGCCAACCGCAAGCTCATGTAAGGACTCATTGTATACAATTTGAGATCTCTAATATAGCGCACCTTGCTTCAACAATTCCCTCGAGCTTTTCGGAAATTAGGGACGCGAGACTTGTGCTTGCCTCGGTAATCAAAAAGTTCCCAATAAAGCCGGCCACCTTTGGTAAATTAAATCTCTTAGGTTGTGTTGCTGCCCCTCTTCAAGTTATCTACTATTGTTCTGGCATTCTCAAGCGAGTTTAGGTCCTGTAGCTGAAAATTTTGTTTAGAGCTGTTAATTTTTCCCTTACCAGCGTCGGATAAACGTGCGCCGCACTCGTGCCTGAAAAATATCTACTTCGCGGTGGTTAATAAGATCGAACTCAATGAATGACTAACGCTGAAATCGCGTACTCTAGGGGTTATAGGTAGTATGCCAATAGATACATCAGTCAAGATGCAAAGCAGTAGGTGAGCGGTATTATAAGTGAAGGCGGTAATGAAAGGAGTGTGTGTGGCGTCAGGATAAATACTAAAGCCGACTATGATACACGAAAGAAAAAAGACTCGGAAGCCAACGTTGGCAAGACCTCAAACAACATGACAAGCCCTGGTAGAGTGAGTTAAAAAGAAAAGCAAAAGCGGGTATAATCAGTTTGATGTTTAGGTGACAAGACGCGACAAGCCTGAAACCCGACCCATCACGCATTCGTTTCACCAACCACACGCTAATCAACCCTATCCCGCACATGTTCACCTACTCCGTGCATTCCGGGATTCACCTCGCGCAAGTCTTCCGTCGCAACCGCATGTGCATCAAGCCACGAGAATCCCGGCGTGCGACAAAACACAGAAACAAAATTTCTCCCCTTTGTGCCATAGGAGAATGGGTTTGTGGGCTTGGATGTTCCTGGTATACCGATGGTTTTGTGGGCTTGATTGCGAATCTGCCACGGGTTGCAAACGTCAGCTTTGGTCCTCAATCAATCAAGGAGAATGATAATTACCATCTCAATCGTAGTAACGTTCAATAACAGTAACCGCACATGATACATCAACAATGCACTGACTGGCCATATAACTGCCACGCC
This sequence comes from Rugosomyces carneus, assembly GCA_018221805.1. Taxonomy (NCBI): domain Eukaryota; kingdom Fungi; phylum Basidiomycota; class Agaricomycetes; order Agaricales; family Tricholomataceae; genus Rugosomyces; species Rugosomyces carneus. Next base: position 29,671 of record JABCKM010000008.1, read on the forward strand.
CAAACAAAACGCTATTGCACTACCTATGCCTTTGTTATCGCCGAGTGCACGCCTGAAGCTTAAACTTGTCGGTTCGGTGGTGAGCAGCCAAAGGTGTATAGCAGAGGTAATTATGACGAGGAGAACCGCAGTCGCCTATTGGTTGAGCAGATGAGTAACCGAATAGTTACAGAAAGGGGTCAAACGCACAGCAGCGCAAAGAAGAGTAAAGAAGGTTGTGTAGTTCCGTCGCCCTATGCAGTTGTTTACCCATTGACAATGGTGATCACAGCCATCCACACAATTATCACACTACGCAATGTCAAAAATAGTTCGATTAGTAGTAGCCTAGAAACGTACCATTTTGCAATGGCTCGACCGCGGTGGACGGTACGTCTTACATGTCGGACAGTATTTTACTCTCACGCTGTGACATCATTAGCATCTTTCGGAATACACTCAATTGAATCCAACTTACATATCTGATCTGACTCTCAAATCCCTTGGCATTGGTACTCTTACACCGCCATCTGAAGGGCTTGTTGCTGGGTAAGGAGGATTTGGATCTAGCCCTCTAGGTAAAATTCCTGGGTCTGTCGTTGCTGTTGTCAACATTGTACTTATTACCAACGCAGTCAGATATGCGCCAATAATTACTATCGCTTTCCCACCCGACGAGTAGTGCCACCAGAAGACACAGGTAGTGCCGAGCCATACTCCAGAGAGAGCGAAGACAAACGTAAGTGTTGACAAAAATGCATACGGGGTATCTCCGCCAGTAAGGAGGCGTCCAGAGAGGAAGAAACGGTTGCGTGAAGGGTGCAACGCATGCTTTCGAAGAAATCTGGAAGAGTCGGGCTTAAGGAGGGGTGTATGAGAGAGAGGATAGCGAGATTCGGGGGTTGGTGTTGGAGCAGTGGCAATAAAAAAGGGAGGAGGTGTCGGTGTTGAACGCGCAGGAGAGACACCCGACGTACGGGACGGTGCAAGAGAACGGGAAGGTGAAGGAGGTTCTAAAACTGGGTGGACATTGAAGGAACGAGCGGTTGGAGATTCTGGTGTATTTTGGCGGGGAAATTTGGTGAAGGCGTGGGGACGGTCAGCCCGCTCCTCGTCGACCAGTGGATTGTTGTTACGATGGCGCATGGAATCAAAACTTATACGAGTAGGGAAAGAAAGGCCAAAGACTTTATCCAGGCTAGTCCGTGTACGGCCACCGGACGTCGGCTTTTTAGGAGAGGAAGAAGGTGTGGAGGGCGAGGCAGCTGATAAAGAAGTTCTATGTGCTAAGACGGAACCAGAGGCAGGGATAAGGGGTTCACGGCTCTGCTTAAAGCGCTTCGGACTTCTAGGAGTCGTATGCTGCTCCTCTGTAGTGTCTGTAACTGGGTCCTCATTTGAACTGTGGCCAAGTGACGAACGATTCTGCTCAGCGGTGGAATGATTAAGAGTAGAGAGTGGGTATTGATCTTTGGCATTGCTTGCCTCGCCAGTATCAAATATAGGAGGGTGACTGAATTGTGCCTGTTGTGCCGGACGCGCTGGACGAAAGAAAGACGATGAAGGTTGTATTCCTCCTGCATGGGTCGAGCTGGACTGCCCTGGCTGGGAATGCATAGCCTGTGATGGGAAGTACGACGAAGTAGGAGAAGATGGCACAGTTATGCGGGTTGACGTGGTCTGGTTGGCCGAATGGGAAGATATAGTGTTTTGGGCACTCGACGACGTTGGTAGTGATAAAGACCCACGAGAGTTGCGCGATTCGTTTTTGGACGGTGAGTTCATCGTCAGAATTTGACCGAATCAGACAGCGTTGATGATGATGGTGGCAGGTGGCAGAACGATCCTACATCAACACACAACAACGACCACCATGCTCAGTGGACTGGATCTAACCTTTGCCCTATCCCTTTGACGTTTGAACAGTGTAAGTTATGCAATGAGATCGTTACACTCCAACAGATATTTATGGTGAACGACTCAATACCATTTTTACTGCATGTTGGTCTCTGTGTTGCTATTGATGTCAGTCTATGCATTTTGGACCGATCAAGGGAATATCACCTTAAGCTTCAAACAGTTGCCCCGCTTCTATGGAGACACTGAAGACTTTATACAATGTTCTCTTTGCGTGCTGGATTACTCGAAGACATCTCTGGAATTGCACGACTAACTTATGGGCGACAAGACAATC
>JABCKM010000008.1:32574-45162 GCA_018221805.1 Rugosomyces carneus
CCTCATCAGCTCGATGCAGCGAAAACTAGGGGAATAGAGAACAAGATATGATTTGCCCATGCGAGTCGAATTAGATGGTTGGTAGTCGCAGTTGTCATTACTACAGGCACGGTACATCTTAGGCATTATTGCTACTGAGCTAGCAAACAAAGCTAAGAGACACTAAATGTTATAATTAAGCTTGGCAAACTAATTGTATCGGCGTTTTACGCATCTTCTTAACCTTCAACGTGGTGCATGCTGGTGCATGTCAGATTCGTCATGGCATTTAGGAAGCAACTTTGAGCTGACTTGGACGTTATAATGCTTGGTTGTCATTCATTGAGTACAGTAACTTACAGCACAAGTATACTGTATTTCTTGGCCATCATTGGATATATTAAATTCGGAGACCCGGCTCACCCGCCATTAGCAATAATAATAAAAATGGGCGGCATGCTCATGCGGGTTTAAACCCAAACAAGCGCCATCTGTGAGGCGATACAGAATTTGATTTTTGCTGTACTGCAGTTGTGGAGTGCCGTGGGGGAGCAAGCGGGGGTAAGTGTGTGACCTGGCTAGTAGTAAGCGCTTTTCCTTCTTTCTATCCATCTCCCATGAGATTCCCATCATCGTCCTAGGCATAGTCTTCAAGAGCTTCCCGTCCTATCCTACTTTTGCTGCGCTGGTCGTCGAGAAAGCACATCCTATCCTTTTTAACCGTCGCCTATCATGATGGCACCACTCATTAATCCAGCAGCTCAGAACAAACCTCCAGGTCGAATATCTCAACTATTGCCTACTGTCAAATGCTCAAATTGCAGCAAACCCGTCGCCCTAAATGAACTAAGTGATCATGTTTGCTCTATACCACCTCCAATGCCTACCCTACCTAAACCATCCGTCTCTCCTGCCGCAGTAGCCTCGCTACTTCCTCCTCACCTCCAGAACCGCCTCGGCTCCCCAACCGCCTTATCTCCAAGAGCGTCGTCTCCCAAGGACGTACGCTTTGGCCCGCTACCTCAGAGGGTACAGGAAGAGCCCCAACCACCTCATACCTCATCTGAACGGCTCCGAATAAATACAGCAGCTTCCACGTCAAACCCTTATCCAACAAGATCGAGCCCTTTAACCCGCACTCTGGCCGACAGGGATGCCAGTTCATTTCCGGGTGGGGATCCTAGGCTCGGACCCGCGCGGGTAGCGAGCAACAGCCTATCGCCTCTTCGTACACGTCCTCCCAACGATTTCCGAACCAGAGCCAACTCATCTACTACTATTCCTGCACCTTCTGTATCAACTACCGCAAGACCACCACCGCCATCTCAAGCGCCCAATGTTCAGTATAACGTTAGATTTAACCCACCACCCACCCATGATATAAGACATCCTCGTACAACCCCTTCACCTCAAGTATTTGAGCGTGAGATAGATACCAAAACTGGTGGGGAAGCAGGGATGGCTGGAGTTGGAAGAAGAGGATTTGCGGCTGCAGCTCGTGCAGCTATGCTCACAACACATATGGATCGACCTCTTCCTCAGCCCCGCCGCGACAACAGTCCCTATCCCAACACGGATTTCGCACCTCATCGTATGTGGATTTCTCACTTTTTCTAGTTTTGGGCGCTATTCACAGCCATCTGATGTTTTCTTCTCCGCAGCCGCCGAAACGCCTCCATTGTCACCTGGGTCTGGATACTCCTCCCACTCTCCTGGCGTGTCTCCCTACCCACAATCACCGACTGTACAGCAAAGGTTACCATCTCCAGATCGTCAGAATGTTAAGGCGCCCCCCCAACCGTCCCATAATACGGCGTCATCGATAGATAAAGTTGGCTTACCATCGTCCCCTCAATCTTTAAGGATGCCCTTTGAGAGATCCAAAAGCCAGGCATCCGCTGCTCCTCACAACGCATCGCTTCCACCCACCAATGATGGGGTTGAATCTCATACCCCGTTAACGGCCAAACAACCACCCTTTCCTATTCGTTCAAGGGATTCCGAATCGGCATTCAGCGCCTCTTCATACACTCACAGTGCTAGGTCCCGTTCACAGAGCACAAGTACCAATGGTTCACAACTAGACACTCCTCGGCATAATCGGCTGCCTTCAACATCGGGATCCGAGTCTGACTATGGTGGTCTTGCTTACGCTAACTCAACCGATGGCGAGGAAGAACCACAAGCTGATAGCAAAAATATAAAGGGTAAAGCTAATCCACCACCACCACTTCGGCTTGGGTCTATCCTCCGATCTGGATCTACGTCTGGCTCCAGTCACGTCCGATTCCCTTCGGCTTCGAGCCGCAGCAGTCGACCTACCCACAGGCGCGACCTTTCCAATTCCTCGGTCTCCTCCGTGTCCTCCAGTGGTGTGGATGAATCGAGGAAGAGCAATTCTGCCGCCATTGCACACGCGTTGGGGTTATCTCAGACTTCACCGAGTTCCTATGGCAGGCTTGGTGGACCTGGCGTTGGAACAGTTGGGAGGAGCGCGAGTGGGAGTAGTAGTGGAGGTAGAAGTGCTTATTCGCGCGGTGGACACACGACCAGTGGAAGCAGTGCCGGTGTTATGGAGAGGGAGCTCAAGACATTACTTGAAGATGCCAAACCGGCGGGACCTCCTGTTGCTGAGGAACGTATGTTTGGGTTGACGAAGAGCAAGTCGATGAAGCGGAATTTTGGGGCATCTGGCGAGGGTAGTGACGCAGGTAGTAATGGCGATATTAAGGTTCCGCTAACTGCTATGCACCCGAGTACGAGCGCTGCGACTATCAAATCACGAACGGATGAGACGCGACCTGGGATCGGACCGCTGCAGTCCTCTGGCAGCGTAAAGATCAACTCGGAGGCGGGTGTGACCTCTTTGAAAGAGAAGAGGGACAAAGTTAGGAAGCCGAAGACTTGCCTGAAATGTGATGACAAGATTGCAGATGGACGTTGGGTTCAAGTCGACAATGGTGGAGTGCTTTGTGTAAGCTGCTGGAAGCAAATGTATCTGCCCAAGGTGTGTGATGGAATTTGCTTTGGAGAGATAGTTATTCATTTGTATATCATGACAGTGTCGTCGATGCAGTCTCCCAATTGAGAAACAAGCTGTATCATCCTCGGATGGGCAGCTCAAAGGCAAATATCATAGAGACTGCTTCAATTGCCACGAATGTCACGTACGTTGGTCTAGCTGACATATGTTTCCATCGTACTGACACCTCTTTTTTGCAGGCACCATTTCCCGACAAGTCTTTCTACGTCTTTGATGGGAAACCTCTATGCGCTTATCACTATCATGAAGCAAATGACTCTCTATGTGCCGCAGCACGCTGCGGTCAGCCTATAGAAGGTCCATGTGCGGTATCCCACACGGGTGACCGCTATCATCCTGAGCACATGGTCTGCGAATACCCAGGAAATCAGCCTTGCAATAAGAAGCTCGAGGAGTATTGGGAAGTCGATGGACGGATGTTATGCGAGTATCATGCGCATGCCAGTCAGGTCGGCGATGAAGATGGTGAAGAGGAGTGGGTCCAGAGTTCGAAAGCGCTTAAACGCGTCACGAAATATATCGACTTGGCGGGCATTGGAGAGACTGGTCTCCGCTAATATGCGGCGGGTCTGTGTTTTTCTTCTATGGACCTGCTACCATCTTTTTTTTTTCTCTTCTGTTTCTTTTGAATTTCGTTTCCTATTGCCAGCCAACACAATTTTACTTGTACCATATTATTTTACATTTCTACTACCTATACCACTTTTCTCTCACAGGCCCCGATTTAATACGGAATTTCTTTTTTGCTCTGTATTATTCCCTATTTTATTAAATATGTACGCTTATCGGCACTCTCTTGCTTATCAGCCGGCCCGATCTCACTTACATGTGATCGCTAACGTCATCGCCAAACGCATGGTTCCCGGATCAAAAATATTTTGAATGCTTTTTTGATTTCAATAACCAGCAATGAAAATGCCCGCGATTCCATTCTTCGGCGAAAGTGGCATAATTACTGGATCTCCCTAAAGGCTCGGGCTCTGTTCTACCCGTCTATCTCTACCCCGCAAAACAAGAAATTATTATGCACAGCATATTGTCCTTAGTCGAGAACCCCAAAGAAGTGGCAGGAAAGCCGACTTCAGCTAATATCGAGGAGGGAAAAGTGCATGAGCATCGGGTGCAATTAGATGGATTACGTGCCCATGATAGAACGCACAGAACACTGAAGGTATTTATTTACCCTGTCTATATATATATTGGTGATGTTGAACATCTTGTAGAATCGCCACATACAACTCATTGGAATTGGAGGTGTGTTTTCAGGCCACGAGTTGTATCTATTATAGTGACCGGAGTACTAGGAGTCGTCGGGACGGCTCTTTTTGTTCAGATAGGCTCCTCATTGGCAAAGGGAGGACCAGGTAAGCTAGCCAATAATATACCAGTACACCATGGGCTCTGACTTGAATGTTGCACCTAGGTAGCCTGTTTCTGGCATTCACTCTGTGGTCTACATTCATCTTGGCCATTAACAACTGTTTGTGTGTGTACGAATACCACCGGCCTTAAGAGCGCGCTGAACCTTTGATTAGCCGAAATGGTGACATGGATTCCTATATCCTCGCCATTTGTATGCTTAAATTCTGTCTGAACATACCTCTGCTGATCATGGATGTAGATACGTTTTGCAGACCGCTTCGTAGACCCAGCTCTCGGATTTTGCTCTGGCGTTAATTTTTTTGCTCTCCAAGCATCCCTTGTTCCTTTTGAAGTTGTAGCATTTAATCTAGTACTGCGATTCTGGACAGACAAGATCCCAATTGCTGCAGTGATAGCTTTTGTATTGGTAGCTTATGCGTACGTGCTATTTGAAACTCTACGTCAGCTCCTCATGAATTCACTCGACATCAAGATTTTTAAATGTGTTTGCCGTGCGTTGGTATGGAGGTAGGTTTCGACTGCCTGTGTGCGACTCAATCAAGAAATTAACCTTTTTGCGTTGATCGTTGACGCAGAGTCGGAATTTTGGCTGTCTATTGGGAAAGTTATTCTGGCTCTGGGCTTAATCGCATTTACATTCATAACGATGGTTGGAGGCAATCCTTTGCACGATAGATACGGCTTTCGGAATTGGGATCGTGCGTATACATTCCGGGGCAATCTTGACAGGGCATTTAACGATGGAATGTCTAGCTTCAAAGGTGCCAGGTGCACCTTTCGCTGAATATATAGAAACAGGGACCCTTGGGCGGTTTCTCGGGTTTTTAGCTTGCTTTATCCAAGCTTCATTCACCATCGCAGGTATAACAATGCAGATGATTCTTTCCAAAACTCCTGACTGGTTTAACCAATTCAGGCCCTGACTACGTAGCGATGGCTGCTGGAGAAGCAGAATTCCCCCGTCGGAATCTGCCTAGCGCCTTTTATGGCGTCTTTTACCGCCTCACTACATTTTTCGTCCTCGGTTCACTCTGTATCGGGATTGTTATTCCCTACTCAGATCAAGACCTTCTCGATGCTATTTCTAATGCAGTCCCTGGTGCCGGCTCATCACCTTATGTCATCGCCATGCAACACCTCCATATCAAAGTCCTACCACATATTGTCAACGCATTGATTCTTACTGCCGTATTCTCTGCAGGGAATGGCTATGTATATTGCGCCAGTCGCACATTATTCGGGCTCGCTCTCGAAGGAAAGGCACCAAGGTTTTTGGCACGTTGTACTACAAGTGGTGTTCCCGTCTACTGCGTCGCGGTGACCCTTGGGATTGCTCTTTTATGTTGGTGCTTGAAAGGTTCCCTCTTATGGTTTTACTTACTTTCTCTCAGCGTTTCTGCAAGTGTCCAATAGCGCAGCTGTGGTGTTGCAATGGTAAGTCACCTTTGCTGTGTGTGTAACGCAGGTATTCGAACGCTAGGCTAGGTTCGTCAATCTCGTGACGGCATCTCAACTCTTAAACTACGCGATCGTATCGTTCACATATCTACGATTCTACTACGTTTGTTCTTATTTATCAAATGGCTCTCGGATTCTGATTGGCATCGCGAATAGGCGCTGAAAGCACAAGGAATTCATCGAGATTCCCTACCGCACAAAGGATTCTGGCAACCGTTTTGTGGGTGCGTATGGAGTCTCTTTCTAAACATTTTACAGCTCATAATGTAACCAGGTACTATGCTTTGGTCGGTACGTTTACGATGGCGTTCGTCGGCGGGTACACGGTTTTCCTTCCAGGGAGATGGGATGTCCCGACTTTCCTCTTTTCCTACACTATGATTGGAGTTGTCCCAGTTTTGTTCGTGTTGTGGAAATTTACCCAAAAAACCAAGGCAAGTGCATGGTTCGATTCGATTCGTCCGGACCACCTTAAAAATAACAAATTCAGTGGAGGACGCTCACATCGATCACATTCTTTGACGACGAGAGGAAGAAAGTCGATGAACATGAGATGATTGATTGAAACCAACGCGGCTCGCCAGGATAATAACCCTTCTATGGTAATCATCATGCTATTGGTAGACGCCGATAAACATAGACGGGCTGGTAAGCCAGCCATGGCGTTTCCAAGCCATGTAAGTGTCGCACAGCACAGAGGAAAAGACAACTTAAACTGAGGGACGATATGAGTGATAGTGTTGGCAGAGCCCAATCAGACGACGACACCGCATGCAGTTGCAAGGCAATAATCGCCACTTGACACCTTTGCGTTCTACTATTTCCTATGCCTAGCTAGCAATAACAAAATCCCTAGCATTGATCTATTGAAACCCGACCTAATTCGTGGCGTAAGGGTCGTATGGCTTGGCTCTGATATTTATCCATTTCTGTCTTATATTACATTCCAGCTTAACGCTAGCTTGTTAACTCATTGTCTTACTAACTTTCTACGTCAGAAGGACGAATTACAGATTGAGATTATGAGTCAGCAGCAGCAGCAGCATCAGACGATGTCGTTCCCTCCACCCGAACATCATAGCCATAGCCGCCGCCGGGCGTTCCAGGAACATTACCAGGTCCGTTATAATGCAGCTCTGAAAGGTCATAATTGCCTTCAAGCAGGTGAGTCAAAGGTCTCCTGGATGCGTAGAGGAAAAACACACCTATGAATGTCCACCCGTCTTCCTTGACATGGTACAGATTACATGTATTGCCTGAGAAGGCATCACGATGACCAGCGGCATAGATACTCCGTCTTCCGAGTTCTTGAGCTTCTTCATCTGTTAGATCCCACCGATACCCTTGGTCCAATACACCGTAGGCGAAAGTACTTCCGGAGCCAACAGAAAATAGATCACCCTTGAGACGCGTCCCGTCTGAGTCGACATAGAAGATGCAAGGTCCCTAAGTTGACCGTCACGTCCCGCATACTGGAGACGCGTGACTGAGTCTACATACCGTTTTATCCCATCCACAGATCATTGTACCCTGTTCTAGTCGTTAGCACCTGTATACAGACAATGTATTTTAAGCGCAACATACCATACTCAGGCCCATACCTTTGTATGAATACACAAGATTGCTAAGATATTTACTTGCAGCAGAAACGGAAATACGTTCTCTATTGCGAAGCTCATGAAGCCGACAATGAATTCCGAGGTAGGTCTCCCAGTACTGGCAATCAGCTGGTGGCGTGCTTAATTAAACAAGCACCTTTCCAGAGCAGAGTAAATGTACACACCAGCACCACCGGCCATGGTCCCGAGAAGATAAGGGTTAATTTCGATAACCTTTTTAACAGTTCCAGATGCTATCCGGTGTGGTCAAGATGGGTAGATGTAGCCTAGAAGGTAATTACGCACCAACATAGCTCCCGGCAGTTGCCCTAGAGTCTACTGCAACAATAACGCCTCCTTGAAACCTGAAAGCCAGAGTTGTCGTTCCATGCTGAATTTTGATTCTGCAATTAGGATCTGCGTGGTCGTCTGTATGAAGTCGAAGGAAAGCCGTAGGCTAGATGGAGTTTAGGAGATTTCTAGCAAGAGATGCACAGGACAACGACTTACGTCTGCTACTGCTGGTACTGTGAAGGTAGGTATGCCTTTCGCGAGACTGCCAAACCCTCCTTGTGAGCCCCACATAGCACAATCGAATTCATCTTCCTCTGCTAATTTCTTTGCATTTCTAATCTGGCTGGTAGCGGATGTCGTCGAGAACCGATCGGCAAAACCGTTCATGATGAAAGATGAATTAAAGAGGCTAGCTGACGCGGCCGCGTTGTTGCGCGTCAACTTGACGTCTGTTTGCGTTGGTAGTGAGAAATAAACAAATGACTGGCTTTCTTTAGCTCCATGTCTGGATGCCCAAATCATATAAAGATACTTGGGAAAAGGTACTTTGGAAGAAACAGCCGTATCCTGACAACTATGTTCCCCGTAAACTTTTTCTCTCGTCCCTAACGAGAAATAGTAAGCATCTTTTTTGTCCAGTGCAATGATTGACGCAACTATTCTAGTTAATTTTAGGCCTTACACATATTGGTCGTTAGTTTTACTATCATGCACAATCACACAACATTTTTCGACAACATTCATCTTCGTGGCCACATTTGTGCATCTCAAGGAGGGGCTCGTGGACCCTCGCACCCTAATTCTGATTTCTGTGGGGTGTTTCATGGCTGGATACACCGTCTGGACGTGGGATGTTTGTAATACAAATAAGGCCAATAGCTATTCCACCCGTTCGTATTTCCTTCATGATACATTGGGAATTTTCCGATGTCGACGTTACTAGACTTGAAAGCCATGAAGTCTTCAATCCTTATTTTTCTGGCACTAATGTCAATTTCTCCAGTTCTGAGGACATTGACGGCTGCCACGTCTCCCGATTCTATTTGGGCTCTGTCGGCGATTTTGTTTACTCTGAACGCGCTCCTTGCGGACTACAGCGCTCAGAGTGCTGATGGACAAGTGTAAGAGCGATAAGTTATCGCACTTCATTGCAATGCTGCTCACCGTCATTTTAGGCTGACCTCAGTTTTGTCCATGAATGCTGCAATCTCGGGTTCAGTTGTGTTGGCATCACGACTGAAAACGGACATTGCTGTGTTTGCTCTTGTCTTGTTTTCTGTACAGGCTTTTGCTCTTTTCCCAATGTTGCGACATCGCTTGCAGGTATGGTTCACAAGAAGACCTATCTTATTTTGATTCACTTTTTCGGACAGATGACCAATACGATGGTTCAAGCTTTCTGTACTCTTGGACTCGTCGTCACAGCCCTTGCTTTGACTGCCGCTCTGTCTAGGACAGTAGCATGTATATTTTTTCTCACTATTGTTTCTGTCACTCTCCTTGCACCTGCATGTTTAGTATGGGCCCAGAAGTTCAAAAAGTCCGCGCGTAGACCACTTTCTTACTGCCATCATACTCACTTCCGAATTCCAGTGAAATTCGGGGTCCATGGGATGTGGCCATCCCAAGAGTCAATTAGTTATGTTGAATTCACCGCCATACCCTGCAAAATCTGGTATTGTAGCGTTACAGAGCCCTATTTATGACTAGCTACACCCTCCGCGCTTTGTGCTCGTCAATTCTTCAGATGGTCGGGCGGAATGAAACGCCGGATATACTTGTCGACATACTTCTGCGGTATTCCTTCCTTTAAGGCATCCTTCACAGCCATATTGATTCTGTGAATGTATTCCTCTCTGGGAGGACCTTCCTCTAATCGTTGGACATCAACGTAAACAAGTGCGTTTACGATTTCTTGTTCCTTCTTCACGATCCCATGATTGCTGTTACCCAAAGCATGTGTGGGTATTATCTCTTTGATATAGTTGTATGGGACACCCTCGAATCCGTCCAGTTTTCTTTCATCTTCGGCAGTGAGTGCATAGATCATGCCATATACCTCATCATGGGGCGAGCGTATGACATTGGCGTAGCCGGCAGTGTTTATAATCCACTTCCTGGTACCAAGATTCATTGGAGTTATCGTTTATGTCGAGCAATTGACACACCAATTGGGAAGGAGTGCTGTTCCAATATATCTACTTTCGGGGCACCTGCGCCTCATCTGATCGAGCCAGAGGTTGCTACCATAAGCGAAGTACATGGTCAAGGAATCAGGGCTGGACATTGTGGTAGTACGCTGTTGCCGGCTAGTTATCGCGCATGCAATCGCACGAGAACTGTAAATAGTGATCGGATTGCAGCTGGTCTTACGTAATCGAATCCTCTTTAACCAGTGTCGACCAAGGATCATACAAAACGTGAGGTCAAGACTACTTTTCTTATTTAAAAACTATGGAAGAAGAGACCAAATCTAAAGCATGGCCCCTTGCTGAGGCTGACCTCACAAATTCGGTACCATGTTTCTTGTACTTGTCGATATCCTACAGCTAAATCGTACTAGATTCTGGAGCTAGTCCAACAGGCCAATGGCTATAAGCAACTCAAAAAAGGTGCTAATGAAGGTATGTACACTCCCAAAAACTCTGTCACGTATGTCTTATGCCTTTGTCCAGCGACTAAAACGCTGAACCGCGGCATTGCTGAATTTATTGTATTGACCGCCGACACCGAACCAATTGAGATTTTGCTTCATCTTCCATTACTATGCGAAGAGAAGGTATGTCTAACAAGACTCATCATACTTGCTAGTTTCATATTAAGAATACCCATAGAATGTTCCCTACATCTTTGTTCCCTCCAAAGCCGCTCTTGGGCGTGCTTGCGACGTGTCACGGCCAGTCATCGCTGCTAGTGTTACCACTGGTGAATCGAAGGAGTTATCTAGCCAGATTAACACCATAAAAATTGCTATCGAGAAGCAGATGATCTAAAGTCGCGTACATATATCGTCATATAACCGTCGAAATCACAACGCGAACATAGAGTATCGCTAGTGATTGCAATCAAAACGACAAACCTAGCAAGTCGCGAGCATTTGGATAAACAAGCGCTTTCTGGTGCTACAAAAGGCAGTGGGGGAGTCCAGTCGGGGAAAGCGTCAGAAGGTGGATCGATCAGAGACTGCCCAAAGTCACAGGGGACTGCATGTAAATCTTCAGTGACAAAACATTACCGAATCCATACAGTCTTCTTGGGACGAAGGTAAGCCATGTCCTCTGCAATTTCGACTGCCCATAGCATACGAGATTTTGTGGCTATTATAGGTCCCGCGTTGTTAGTATGCACGTGAGGTGATCGGCTGGTGGCAGTGTCTGCTAATTCAGCATCTTGGCCGTGTTTTTCTTGTGTTTTTATTCCCTCCTGAAAACAGTTTGTTTACCTATAACTCATTCTCTAAATTATAGCTCGCAATGCTCCACTTTCCTTTCTATTTCGCCGTACTCCTAGGTCTTACAGGCACATCTCTAGCCGACGACTACCGCTGGCCCTCACCACAAATCGAACACTTGGAAGCGCTGCTTTACGAAGGTCGTAGAGGAGATGGCTCCAGTCTCTCATCTCTCGTGCATCCATGCAGGCACAGGCCCGGTACAAATGCCTCTATTGCAGCCGAATGGCTACGCTTTGTAAGGGTCTTTCACCTCTAATTTCAGCGCATCTTTGCTGACCATCATATCAGGCGTTTCACGATATGGCTACTCATGACAAGAGCAATGGAACCGGGGGTATTGATGGTTCGATTGCATACGAACTAGACCGGGCAGAGGTACCTCTGTTGCTGCTTGATATCTTTAACCTACACTCACACTAGGTCAGAATTTTGGCTCAGGTTTTAATGACACAGTCGCCGACTTCGAGGTCTATGCGAACAAGTACATCTCACGTCCGTTATCTCCCTTTCAACTCTGGAACCATCTCGTCTCATATCTACCCAGATGCCGATGTAATAGCTATCGGTGCCGTATTCGCCGTCGCAACATGCGGTGGTCCCATTATCCCATATCGTGGTGGTCGCATAGACACTTACATTGCAGGTCCTCCAGGAACTCCTGAGCCTCACCAAGACCTGCAGACCCACATCGCCATGTTCACACGACAAGGGTTCAATACTGCGGAAATGATACAACTTACTGCATGCGGACATACATTAGGCGGTGTCCGCAGTACCGATTTTCCGACTCTCGTCGCTCCTGGGGATAATCCACAAGTACCTAAATTTACCGACTTTGATTCTACAACACAGTTCGACAATGTCGTGTATGTAGTGACTTAACTCGCCATGGTACTTTTGCTAACAAGATTCTAGAGTGACGCAATTCCTTGATGGAACAACTCAAAATCCTTTAGTCGTTGCTGATAACAAAACTTTGACGTCTGATCTGCGCATATTTGCAGCCGACTCTAATGATACTATGCGCAGGTACAGCCCCCAAGTCCTTATTCGTTGATACGATCTATGAATTAACGATTTCCCTATTCACAGCTTATCCACTCCACAAACCTTTGCGTCCACCTGTCAAAGTATTCTCGAGCGAATGGTTAACGTCGTTCCCAGCCCCGTTGTCCTTACAAGTTTGATTCAGCCTATACCTGCCAAAGTCCACGACGTCCAACTAGCATTCGAGCAGAACGTTTTTGTCTTCAAAGCATCTTTCCGGGTGCGTGAAACGTAACATCTCGCTATCTCTCCGATGAACTGATCCGTACCTTTGTTGTAGCTTATTCAGAATCTCAACAGCACCGTGAACAAGCAACGTGTCGTAAAGATGC
>JABCKM010000008.1:45400-82258 GCA_018221805.1 Rugosomyces carneus
GCTTCTATATCGCGGTTCTGGTTTGACGTGGATGAAGCGGATGGCAAAGGTCCAACCGTCTATAAAAATGGCGGGGACGGGTACTCTGTGGAACAGGATCAGGTGCTTTTTGTTCCGACTCTCAGCAGTGCCGTTCTACGGCAAAATTCGACGATACAGAGGCGTGGGGGTGGCTCTCCGGTTACTGGACTAGTTAAAGACTACACCATCGTGGCAGCGGTAATTATTCCCTTTTGCTTGACATCATACAGTGTCCTTATGAGGCATGCAGGTCCGCGACGGCTTAAATCCTTCGAGAGTGTACATGGACGTCCTAGATGCTTCCATGCGTGGTTTTGCAACTCCTCTAAAGACCACTGTCGACTTGAAACTCAACTCAACTCTACCACCTACCCAAGGATACACCTTCTACAGCGGATCAGTTGAATCCGCAGGATTCCAGCTGACGCTAGACCTACATGGCATTGGAGCTGATGGAAAAACATACACTGAAGACTTTAGACAGACCGCATTCCTGGATAATACGCCCTTTGTTGCTCCAACGAATGTGACTTCGAGTCAATCTTCTTCGTCGGCGTCACCGTCCTGGAGACTGAGAGACGCTACGCGGATACAATGGTTCTTCTTTTATACGATTGTTCTTCTGGGGAGCGTATTGCTTTAGGTGCAAACAAATCCCTCTACCTCTAGGACCTGCTTCACATGTCATGGCCCCCCAGTGCAGATAGAGTATTAGTATTCGCACTTCCTCCTTCATTGACGATCTAGCATGCTATGCCACAATAATAATTATATATCATTGGACATCTAGTTAATTAGACAGTTTATTGCTCCCACTTGCGGTTGTTGTATCAGCGATCAAGTTGTGTCCCGCGTAGTCTGAATTACGCCACGTCGAGTCTGTAATTCAATTGTCTGTCAACTCTTTATGGCTCTAAAAACCTGATTGAAACATTAAGTATTATGATAGATAATGGACATCGTTGGTGTTTATCAAAAGCCGTTTCAAAACTGTGAGCTTTTCTTGTTCCAATTGATTGACGTCAATACATCAAAGTTTCCATGATACCGTCTAAAATGCGAATCGTGTCTGGTAGAATGAACTTTTCAAAGTGGAGTCCAGCTGGAGTGCTGTAAAAAAGGGCGTCAGCTTCCCTAACCTTTTTGTGATGAGGTGGAACATACTCCCAAGCCGTTACACGCTTAACAGGTGCATTCAACTTGAGGAAACACCTCTTCTGCACCTCAGCACTAATCTCAGCACCCGCTCCACTCGTCATCCCCGCTTCATGTACGATAACCAAACGACCCGTACGCTTAACGCTCTCCGCAATGGTCTCGGCATCCCACGGTAATATTGAGCGTAGATCTATTAATTCTATCTTAGCCGAGCGGAGGGAAGGCGGAACGAGGGCCTCGAGCGAGGGAGGTGGGTTGGCCAACATGTGAATTGCTGTTTCGCAGTGGTATATGGGGGTTCCCCAAGTTAGCAGCGTGAGGTCTTCGCCTGGGACGAGGGTTTCTGCTTTTCCAAGAGGGAGTTCATAGTCATCAACAGGAACTTGTTCCACTATATTACGTACTTTAGTACGAGACTGTGTTTGCTTAGATGATAATATTTACCAGCTGAACGATAAAGAATTTTAGGTTCCATAAAAATCACGGGATTTGGATCTCGTATAGAGCCGAGCAGTAGGCCTTTTGCCTGAATCGGAGAGCGTGGTATAACTAGCTGAAAGCGATGTTTTCAGTCGCATATGACACAAAAACACATATTCACGAACTTTGAGGCCGGAAGCGCCCATGAAGAATGCTTCCGGAGATTGTGAATGGTATAATCCACCGTGTCCCTGTAATGGAATTTGAGTGTCGTTCATATAATCCCAACCTAGTACTCACAACGGACATCGTTGGCGCACGGATGGTGAGCTTTCCTACATTGAATTGGCCACCAGAACGATACCTGATCTTAGCTGCTTCGTTGATGATCTGTATGTTCTAATGAGAAGTTGTTGGTTCAGTCAAAGCAGAACTCGTGCCTGATCAAACGCTGGGAATATGTAGTCAACAAACTGCATTTCGGCAATTGCAGTATGGCCCATTGACGCCAGGCCAATACCAAAGCCCGCAATGCCTTGTTCGGTTAGTGGAGTGTTGAAGACACGCTGCCGACCTGGAGAAAAAAATGGTCATTAGTACAAGTTGGAGCGAAGGAGAAAGCTGGAGACGAACCGAATTCCTCTGCTAGACCCTAGATGAAAAGTCGAAGTCAAGCGAACGTCTCGATCAAACGACACGCACCATAGTACACCGAAAGACACCACCGAACGCGACATCCTCTCCGAACACAACTGCAGTATCGTCCTTCGCCAGCGCGACGCTTTTTTCATGTTAAAGGATGTACCTCTCAAGAAGACGAACAGTCGGATCTTACCCCATGGCGTCCCGAACAGCTTGGTAGGTGTTCATCTTCCTCGTCTCCCGCCCTCCGACAATTGTTCTGGAAACTCCAGCTGCATCTTCATCAGCAAATTTAATCCCAGAGGTTCGCAGCGCTGACTCTCTCGTTGTTCGAAGAAGTCGAGATGTTGCAATGGACGGTGAATGACCACCAGCTGGTGGTGGTTCGTCGGCTTGTGTAGAGTTCCAGCGACAAATTGATATTGGTGATCGCAACTGCAATGGTATCCTCTTTGCAGGGCGAGCAGTGAGCTTTGTGGCAAGCATGAAAGTGTGGTGGTTAAGATCCGGGGTGGAAATTCATTTATGTTTATGGGACCGGATGTATGCGCCTAACAAGTAATGTGGGAAAAAGCCTGGTATTTACGACTTACTCCCGTCGCTGTTACGCTTGATGGACAACGAGTCGACATTCGTTGCTCCAGAAGGGGTATACACGATAACTGACGAGCATAAACCTCCTTTGAACATAGGCTCTTATGGAGGCCCCCCCCTCTACCCAACCAGGGTATCCGGCATCGTAGTCACATTTCCTCCCACCAGGCCGAGTGGCGCGCCAGGTTTCGTGCAACTACTAGGTGGGAATAAAGACACTAAAAAGGACAAGTCGAGTAGTCAGAAAGAACGCGAAGACGGGGGCAGTCTATCAAGTAGCGAAACCCCAGATGAGGGGGATCAGCCCAATTCGACACAAGAAAACGCAACAAGCCCATCAGCCCATCAAGAACCTCATACCCTATTCTCCAGTAATCCGAATACATTTGGAAAGAAGAAACAAGCTGCTCGTCCAAAACATAATATCCGCACAAGTTCATCAACTTTCATCACCCGAATACAGTCGGCTGAAGGACTTGTCAAGACACTTCAGTCAAAACAAGGAGATGTCAACTTTCTCTTTTATAATATTTCCAAAAGCTTGATATGGGTCGAGGCTGGATCAAAGTCTAAGGTACGAGCATCACAGCCGTCGCCCTATCACACACTTGATAACACTTTCCAGGATCCCCTTACCAGGATCACTTTCTCCCACCATCCAACCTGCCACGACGTGAATGCCTCGACCGCCACGCACGACCATCTTGATATAATCATCGGCTTCAATTCTGGGGACCTGGTGTGGCTAGGTATCTATGGTTTAATGTTATAAGGCCTTGTTCCGACACCAACATCCTCACAGATCCGATATCTTCCCGTTACGCCCGCCTTAACAAACAAGTGCGTTATTGACAGTGTACATCTCGATGTCCTAATAATACCAAAGGGCTGCATTTCGAATTCTCCTTGTACCGCTGTTCACTGGGTGCCCTCCTCCTCCACTCTATTCTTAGCCTCGCATGCAGACGGGACGATTGTCGTGTATGATAAAGAACGTGATGACGGGATTTTTGCCCCCTCAGATCCCGTAAGGAGATATCCAGAACCAAGTAACACACCTTTCGATGAAGGCAACTCTCAAAATGAGTGGGACCCTACAGATAGCATGTTTGTAACACTGCCCCCTTGGCATCCGGTGACCTCTAGTGGTGTTGTTACCAGTAACGGTAAAACCGACAAGGAAAAGGCAGCAAAGAACCCCGTCAGTCATTGGCGCGTATCACGGCGCAGCATTCTAGGTAAAGGCTTGGTACCAGCAGGTCGGATTACTGAGCTCAACCGCAAGGCGTACAGATTTCGTTTTTTCTCCCAACGCCAAATACGTAGGAGCAATCTCGGAAGATGGGTGCCTAAGAGTTATAGACGCCCTGGCAGAGCAGTAGGTCCCGCCGATATTTACCTTCAATCTGACAATCTGAGCTCTCCCCTTAGGCTCATTGACTGTTACGCCTCTTATTTTGGGTCACTTACTTGTGTCGCGTGGTCCCATGATGGACGCTTTATCCTGGTATGTACTGTATATCCCAAAGTACTTCCCTTCTTACCCCTCAATTGGTAGACTGGAGGGCAAGATGACTTGGTGACGATATTTTCACCATGGGAGCAGCGTGTAGTTGCGCGATGTCAAGGTCATTCGTCATTTGTATGTGCAGTGGCCTTCGACGATTTGCGTTGCGATGGTCGAACGTATCGATTCGCAAGTGTTGGCGAGGACAACAAGCTGATCTTGGTTTGTAACAATCTGGAACGCCCCCTACACAACCGCTGACATCTTCACTGTAGTGGGATTTTTCCAGTGGTGCTCTCCATCGTCCAAAGATCCAGGTATATCCTATTTATTAGACAAGTCGCAGTCGTCGTTGACTAACATGCACGAAGGCTACACATCACCAGCGCATATCAATGTCATCTACGATATCCCTAGCGCTTCGGCGTGTAGGATCAGCGCAGCATCTGCCCTCCGCAAATTCACCCCGCCTAGACGGAAGATCACCCCGATACCATCCAGCTCCTTCCCGAAATGAAGTTGCAGTCGTCCAACCTGTCCTGGTAGGTTAACCTCTTGTCCGACCTTCCCGTGATAATGCTGACTTTCCTATTACCAAGATAAAAAACATTGACAACGACATTCTGACTGCCGTTTCCTTTCTACCACGCTCCATTTTGACCTCGTCGAAGTCTGGACACATCAAGCTTTGGATTCGCCCATTAGCTTTACGACCACGTAACAGAAACAAGGTGGCAGACATTGACCCACTTTCTTGAGGTGGACATTTTTTAGTTTATCGCTCGACGAAGATCTTGATTAAAATCCTCTAAACCTCGCTGGATCCCTTATTTATTCATGTATTTAATAGGTAATTTGCCCAGGAATGTGTTCAGTTAATAAACTATTGGATAGACAGGAGTTACAATCAAACGCGGCGGGTTTATAAACCTACTCAGGCGACTGTTCAAAGGTTGAATATCGGTACGCTATCAGAAACTATGTACAACTACTTGGCTCGCATTTCGTTTTGCCTTCTTTTTGTGCAAACGGATGCGCATGCCACTGGAATGACCACCAGAGCTACTAAAATGAAAGCGAGCAAAACTCTGGAACGCAACTTCTCGTGCCATTGCCTCGCATCGCCGTCTACACTTTTTCCCTGGTCCCACCAAAGACTACGTTGAGAACCAGAAGCAAAACTCTGCTTGCCACCTGCCTGCGGGCTTCGGACACAGGTGGTAGAGATTTCGTGTTCCCTGTATTTACCAAACTTGGTGTGCCTATACACCTTGCTTGCCGTCATGTTCATGATCACGGCGCTGAAGACGTAGGTGTGACCAAAGCCCAAAGATATCTTTGGGTAGACTGTGATGATCACGGAAAACACATTGGTCAAGACAGAAATTCTTGTAGGTTGCCTGTTTAGAGTATGCACCAAAACCTTACAACAGAACACTCACAGGTAATAAACCTGCCCATCCTGGAAGAATGCTTTGGAAAATACAGGGAGGTTACGTCCAAACACGAGGTTTAGTAACGACGGGGCCGTTTTACCTTCGGCGGTTGGGCTCCAACTTGCGTAGGATAACAAACGCCAGGATATCGCAATAAAAACGCAGGTATCATTGACAAGTAATGTGATCGGCGTCGCAGCGATGTACAACCCAGGATGATGGTTCGCCCCAGGTTTGCAGTACTTGGTTGGACCTATGACTTCCGATACACCTGAAAACGCAAACGCCATGGAGCCGCCGACCACTCCTAGCCAGAGGAATGCAAAGAACGCAATAATGTATTTATTGCTATTGAAGACGGCTCGGACGCGCAGGAAGAAAAGTAGCGCGGTGGAGGAAAATGATATATGGTATAACACACAGGCAGCGATCAGAGCGCTTTGACAGGCTTTGAGGCCAAGCGGGGCGGCTGTATCACACACCCAAACTGTTAGTTTGGTAGGATTGCACAGAGAACAACAGACTGACACCAAAATAACGTATCGACAATGACGGCGACGAGAACGATGACCCTACCAAATACATAATCGAGTATCTCCGAAGAAGAACTTCCTGCTTACCTGGAAAAGAAGTACACAACCGTCGCAAATGACATCTCACGTTGGAACAGGAGTTTGTAGTCATCATAAATATTGTCAACAATGTCCCATATGAAGGCCTCGAATGCAGAATTAGTGTTCTATGGAATAAATACAGAGTGAGAAGTATGAGCTCACCCCTAAAGCGCCAATCATCATATACGACGCGACCCGGAATATGTTCCCCGCACTAGCTGCCATGTACGCCATGGGTGCTTGGGGATTCGACAACGGAAGTGTCCTGTTTATTAGAGCGGTTTCCATTGCCTCGACGGGGAAAAGGGCCATGAGATACCATAATTAATATATGTCGGGTACTTATACAGCTTATCAGGATGTTGACTGTGTGAGAATCTTGGAAATGAGCTGGTGTCGATCAAATGATCGAACGAGGTTATTAGAGTTGATCAACGTTGATCCAGAATTAGCCACGGAAGGAGTGCTGATTTTGGCAACTGTGCCCCCACGCCACTAGCATACTGTGAACAATGTGTCCGTTACATCATGAGCCAGTATGAGCCTCAGTACAACCCAGGAATTCAAATTACATGCTGCATTGTTCTTTTTTTTTTGGTCAGGTCTTTTTACGAGTAATGAGTTGGAAACGTTTACTTCATTGGCATAGGCTACTGCGCAATGAAAACTCGGCGAGCACAATCACCTGTCACTATAATTCCACTGGCATTTGGATACATCGTGTATTACAATCACAGCGACCAAAGTGTACCAGATGCCGAGGGCGATGATTGCGGAGGACGCGCTGACAGGGTAGGGGTGTCCAGCATCAGATGTGTTATGGCCAATTTCGGGAATAGAGAGGCTTGCCTCATAGTCACAAGGTATAAAATCCAACTCGGGCAAAGTACTCCCACTCCACGCTGAATGCAAAAGATTAACTGTTCCACCTCTCTCGCTTCCATGTGAATGATATCTGTTGGGTAACTCAAATATGCCTGAAACGCAAAACGCAGATCTGGATTCGTTTGTAATCTCTACCGACTCGAAGATACCTACATAGATCGCATGTGTTTTTGTCTCCTACTAGTGCAGATAGATATGCACACTATTGGGATTATCAACAAACCTCCTACTATCAAGGCGAGAAGCATTCTAGTGCGCAACTTTTCGCGCGAGGGGCCCCCATCGACCGTTTTGACCTCGTCTTGGGAAGCAGTCTTGTATGAGGTTGGGGCAAGATCCTGCCCGCGCCTCGCCGCCGCCTGAATGTACGTGGTGGAAATTTCGTCCTCTCTGAAGTTGCCAAATTTGGTACGCCGATACACCCTACACGCCATCATGTTCACAATCACGGCGTTAAAGACGTAGGTGTGAGCGAAGCCGACAGGTGTCTTTGGGATGGTAGTGATGATCACGGTGAATAAGTTGGCCACAAATGATATGCTTTTAGGTATAAGTTTAGATATAGCACATGACTTAGGCAACACTCACAAGTAGTATATCTGTCCATCCTGAACGAGTGCTCTCGTGAAAACAGGGAGGTTACGTCCCAGTACAAAGCGTAACATCGACGGGCCGCTTTTCCCCCCAGACAAGGTCCGTGAAGACGATAGTAAGCGCCAAGTTATTGCGAAGAAAACACACGAATCGTTGATGAGTATTGTTATCGGGGAAGATGCAATGTACGATTTGAGATCCGTAGGTAAGCAATAATTGGTGGGGGCTACGACTCCTGCTACACCTCCTGCAAGAGCAACTGTCATAGAGCCACCCACGACTCCAAGCCAGAGAAGAAAGAAGAAAGCGACGATGTATTTGTCGCGATTGAATACGGCTCGGACGCGCAAGAAGAAAAGGAATGTGGTTGTGGAAAATGCAACGTGGTAGAGGACACAGGATACAATCATGACATCCTGACAGCTCTTGAGACCAAGAGGAGCAACTGTACGTTTTATCAGTATTCATGCATAGTCCAGATACAATTTACTCGAACTAACCCCGAACAATAGTATCAGCGGTAATGGCGACCAGAACAATCAATCTAACAATTGGTCAGCGTATGCACACGAGTAGAGGGTCTTTGCTACCTCGAGAAAAAATAAATGAATGTTGGAAATGAAAATCTGTGCTGGAACATGAGTCTGTAATCGCTAGGAAAATTTGCGCCAATATCCAATAGGAAGGCCTAGAGGCGAGTTAGTGCGAATTCGAACGTGGAATGATGGTCGTATTAACCCCCAAGGACCCAATCATCAGGTATGATGCAATTCTCAATGTATTTCCTAGATCGGGTGGCAGATATAGCGTAGGAGTCTCTGAGTTCAGCATAGACAAGGTATCATTCATCACAGCAGTCTCCATGGCCTCGGCTGAGAGGTAGATGGCGAGAGTGGCCGCATTTCTTACGACGTTTTATATGCCAAGTCAAGCGCGGGACGACACAAATGATATATCAGAGCGCTGGATGTGAGAAACAAAACCAAAAGGCTCAGCGAGGGGTGAAAAAAAATGATACCCCAGACGCAAATTGTGGGAATCCCAACCTATAAGCTACGAGCTCAAACACGTCAGAAATATCGTAGACGAACAACCATGGAAGAAATGATAGCAATGATCGACGAGAATAGCTATTTCGCCAAAATCAGCATCTATATTCTCAAGCTATGCTGGGATGATACTGCGCATGGGTTACAGCACCGACAGCCAGAATTCCACGATTGACAGATGGCCAGCCTCGGCTGCTAAGATAGTTCAGAAGGATTACAGTTGTGCTTACATAATTTCAAAGGAACATGTCTGTGGCGACACCAACGCTGCTCGGACGAGAACCCAGATTCCCGCATCTCCTGCCAAAGCCTCCTCAGCCGCATCCTATACCGCAATCGGACAACCGCATTTATCGTCACTTGAATGTCGTACGAGATCTGCAGCGAGAAATGGACGATCTAAGCGATGAGGAGAACGAACTCGAAGATATTGTGCGTTCTCAATATCAGTGACATTCCAGTAATTAGTCTTTGACAACGCCTCTAGAACCTCACCATACATAATAGAGGCTATAGCTCTCTTGTTCCGATTGGTCGATCTTTGACTCAACAAGAGGAGAAGAATGATGTATCCTACTACGCTATGACACGCATGCAGACTTCTAACGGCTCCAATTCATCTAGGCGGACGATGACACAGAAGATTCAGGTTCTGGTCGCTCAGATGGCCAGCCATCTTTAGCAGAAGATGATGGGGAAAATGGGTCGGGCCAGGATCTGGATGCAAGTATGGAGGACCTTGACGACGATGCTACTATTGACTCGGATGACAATGATGACATGGTCGAGGGCGACACTGAGGAATTTGACGAAGAGCCTTCAGAAATATAATAGGCAACTCTACCAAGCGCCAACTACGACAGGAGGGCGCCACGATGCTATCACACTATCCAAACCTCTCTTCGCATTGACAAATTCTATTCTACTAGGTCATTCATGGATCCTCGGACAAAAATTCCCACAACGCGTTCGTGTTTTTGTAATCGTGATGTAATATACTCACAAGCCATCGTTCATCGCGCACTCCTTCGAGCAACTTCCTCTCGTCGCTGCCGGGGCGGTACATCGAGGCCCAATCTGACCAGATAGAGAACGCTTCCTCCTTTAACGTGAACTTGGTTAGCGGCGCTTAACAGAATGTTTGGCTGACAGACCTTCCACGAAAGGAACGATTCCTTTTCGATAATCGTCGTTTGCGCTACCTCTTGACCAGGAAACACGCCCCATGTCACTGCATTTCGACCATTTTCGGGCACATTACCTCGGAACCCGTCCTGGTACAAATCCAACTTTAGTTTTTTCACCTTGGGAATACGCCTTACCTTACCTTGGCATTTGCTGCAAACCAATGTACCCAACCTTTGTCTCTTTCTTCCACCATTCGTTCGATAGCTTCAACGTCATCGTAACTACAGAAAAATTCCACAAACCCCTTTTGAAACACATATCCTGACCTTGGCCCCCAGCCTAACACTTTATCTGCAGAGCTAATTCCGTCCGCTGCCGGCTGTGATCCGACTGTCCACCACCCTTTCCTTGTCAACCTCTCTAGATGTTCCAGGATCATCAGTGACTCAAGCGATAATGGCGTTGGTGAGAATGGCGTTGTAGGTATCTTGGAGTGTAGATGATCCAGAAATAGCTGGGTCAAGTCCTCCAAAGATTTCGGATTCCCCCAGTTACCAATAGTATCGCTTCGCTATGGGGGGGCTCAGTTGCGTAATCACTGATGGGTGAGATTAAAATTGCATACTACTGTAGGACCTCCCCAAGGATCTTGATTACCGAAGGCAGGGCTCTTAAAGTCACCGAAGCGGCCATTTGGAAACTCGTCCCAAGTGGCAGCGTTGTTGAGTTCGCCCCGGCCAACCTCTTTTTCTGATAATGGAGTGTTGGCCAAAGATAGCGTCGCAGTGTTAGTCGCGGTGCTGGGCGTGATCAAGAACTGGGATGTATCGACTGACAGGGCTGAGTGGTCCGTATCTTGCGAGGCATCCTGAGAATGATTCAGTTATGTCCATTCATTACATGACATACTCACTGCGATCAATCGGTTGTGGACATGATTTACGGTGCCTGTCCAGTGTAGACATTCCAGTATACGCTGCACACTTTTCTCTAAATTCAATGTACAGAAATGTACACCCGGGATATTGCCTTCTGTTGTCAGACGTCGTATCATATCAACGGCTAGTCTGACACCGTAATCTTTGACTAGTTGGTCATCATGCTACGAAGCCAAAAAAAATCAAAACATGACTTGTAAAGACACTTGACGCAACATACACTTATGGGTTCAAGGGCGTCCAATACACTTTGTGGAACTCGTGTACCACAGAGCTTCGTCAGGCGAAGAAAAGAAGAGTAGGTTTGTATTGGCATGATGCCAGGAATGATTGGTACCGTAATCCCTGTGTACAGCAGTTAAGTGGTTGGTACCCTTGAGCTAGAGATTCCTACCTTTCTCCCTAACTTTCTTCAACCACTCTAGGAACCGATCTACGTCATAAAAGAGCTGAGTCACAATAAAGTCTGCTCCTGCGTCTACTTTGTCTTTCAAATACGCAAGCTCCGCATCTTCGCCCAGATGATGATCTGGATGCCCATCCGAATAGGCTGCAGTAATGCACAATAAGTTGATAAAAAGCGCATACATCGCATGTCATTACCTGCCACTCCAATGCAGAAGTCGGATGAAAATTCATTTGAGGATCGGATATATTTGACGAGATCTATTGCATGTTGGAAACGTGGATCTATCGGGATCCATTCCTCTTGTCCCCTCGGTGGGTCTGTGCGAGTGTTGGTTTGGTCGAATGTGACCAGTTACAGAGACATACTCACCTCCTCGCAAGGCCAAGATATTTTGGATTCCACAGGCCTTCGCAGACTGGAGTTTATTACTGAGCTGCGCGCTCTGTATCGCGTGTAGTAGCTTTTAGCTTACTTTAAGCGCATCATGAACCATGCCTTGTTCCATATTCGTGCAGGTTATGTGTAGGATCGTGTCCACATACTCCGCTTGTGTCAGACTTGCTAATTCCATACTTCTTTCCCTGGTGGTTCCTCCAGCACCCCATGTTATGCTTACTGCAAGAGGATTGAACGTGCATAATCGTGAAATGCGTGCGATCAAGTTTTCGAATCCCTAAAGCATGATCAGCACCCACGATTTGACAGAAAGAATGACAGGACGGAAACACAAAGACATACTTGATCAGTTCGAGGTGGAAAGAACTCAAAAGAGTAGAATGGATGATTTGATTTGTTTCTCGAGATCTTTTCTATGAGCTTCATTAAGCTGACGACTCTGTAACAAAATGTAATGCAATGATAGCGAGGCTGTTAGTCGATCAGATCTCGGTCGCGTGATATCCCGCCGGCTATTTTTACCCTATGATGGATGCGTCCGATGGGACTCTTGCCAACGTCGTCCACGTTGTCCTCGATCCCTCTTGCTCATGGATCAACCAACTACCCCAGTCTCCGCAGACTTCTCCTCATCACCTCCCAAGAGGACAAAAATAGTTTTACTTGGAGATCAGAGTGTCGGGAAAACTAGTTTGATCACTAGGTACGAATTATTGCTCGGCTCAGGATGTCCTGCAGATATTCTTTTGTTAGGTTCATGTACGATACTTTTGATAATACCTACCAGGCAACTATTGGCATCGACTTCTTGAGCAAGACAATGTATCTGGAAGATAGAACTGTAAGGCTGCAGCTCTGGGATACAGCTGGACAGGTATCTAAGCAAATGCGCCGTCGCACACCGCAATCAACAACTAAACGCATATACCATAGGAGAGGTTTCGCTCACTGATTCCCTCTTATATTCGTGACTCTTCCGTCGCTATAGTAGTCTTTGATATTACCAGTCCGTCCCAAACACCTGGCAAATGCACGAACGTAAAGCTCACATCGAATAGGTCGCTCGTCATTTCTCTCGACGTCAAAGTGGATAGACGATGTAAGGTCAGAACGTGGAAATGATGTGATAATTGTTCTGGTGGGTAACAAAGCAGACTTGTCGGATAAGCGGTGTGTTCTATGCAGAAACATTTGGCTTAAAAGAACATTAATATATATCTTTACTAGACAGGTAACTCTCGAGGAAGCAACTGCGAAGGCAACTCAATTGGGGATCATGTTTATGGAGACCTCAGCAAAAGCTGGACACAATGTCAAAAGTCTATTCAAGAAGATTGCCATGTCTCTACCAGGGATGGAAAAGGAAGGTCAAGGAGAACCGAATACAAGTATGCTCATGATAGTGATTGCCGTTGCACTTTCTATTTCTAACCATGGACCACCAGAAATCGATGTCACTACTCCTGTCGCAGGTGAACCCCCAGCGGCGTCATCATGCAATTGCTGAGCAGGTCTTCATAACTCACGATGATTCACACGATAACATTGCATACCCTACCACTTGACTTGAGTGGAACTCACTTTAATAACCTCTTCCGTCGTATCACATTGCTATCTCTAACCAGTGTATAAACCGATGTACGTCGACCAGAAAAATGTGTGCTGCTAGATGTGGTGAGGAATATATGGCAGCCTCAAATACACTCTTTATCCTCGGTTCATTGTGTTACCGGCTCCTTTGGGGTTTTCGTCGGTAAATACAGACCAGTTCTCATCTTTCAGTCTCTTAGCCTCTGCCTTTTCCTCGCCATCTTTCGTTCCATCCATTTCTGACTCGACTTGAAGCTTTTCAGTAGAAGTAGGCGCGGCCTCCGAGGCGGGGCTGTAGCGACCAGGGATAAGGCTAGCTTCAGCCGCTCAAAAAAATCACGCACCCTCCACCTGTAAGGATATTCCCGCGGTCGCGTTCAATTTGAAGATATTCATCTATAGACATGGTAGGTAGCCGGTGGTCGGGTCCAAATACCTGTGCTTGGAGGCGCGCTCGTTGTGCCGCATCAGATGGAAGAATTGTAAATGGTCGGAGGGGCTTAATATCCTTCTATCAGCACGCAGTTTAATAGACTTTGGTAAGAAGTACCTTCCCCGAGGGATCTAGCAATGGTCCTTTGTCACCCGGAACTAAACCTGGGCTCGATACGTCGAGTTTCCACATATCACTATCTTCTTGGCCGAGGTTTCTATGGTCACTGTCGGTACCATGTGAGGGAGGGGGGGCGTTCAAGAGGAGCTCGAGTTCCTGGTTCATGCCATCGAGTTGAGAGTGTGACTGACCATAAAACAGACGCAACAGGAGCAAGGTGGTTTCGCGAACAATGTCATCCGTATCAGAGTCGAGCTCGTCGTCATCTGTGGAACCCTGTGCAAGTGATTTTGTCGGGAGAAGCGATAAAATAACGTCAAAATCCGTAAGAATTTCCTGTGAGATAGGTTGTTGGTCTCTCTTTTTCCGTAGAGTCTACGCAAAAATTAGCGATGAGTATACATCGCAGTTGTTGGGCATCGACCTCAATCCTTATCCGAAGGTCTTTTTCTTTTTGATACTGTTGAATCTTCAGTTGACGCCTTTTGGCGGGGTCTGTAACCACCGATGCCTTCTTGCCAAATAATGCTTGCTCTTCTTCTTTAACGATCTCGTAGCTTTCTAAGTTGGAAAGGAAACCCCTGAGGTCTTTCTATGGTTCTGAGTCAATCTGGTGCTGAACGTAGCCAATATCTGCTCACTTGCGTTTGTTTGAGCACGGAAATGCGATCCTCTCTTTCAGTGGTTCGTATACGCCCTCGGACTTCGGACAGAACGAAAGGAACAAGTAGATATATCAGGTCGGTCGTGGAAATGTCATCAAGGGTCTCGTTAGGGCTGAACAGCGAGAGAGCCTCGATTCTTGAGTTGAGTGTAGTTAGATTTACCAAAGCGGACCGTACAAGCTCCTACAGAGACGAATATGAGGGATAGCGATAATGCTGGTTCCAACAGCCAGACTTGCCTGAGTAGCATTATCAATAGTTGGAAGAGATAGAACTCTGGATGCCTTGGAAAGGCCTTGAGAGAAAAGGCTAGAGAGAGATTCCGACATGAGAAATGAGAGACAAAAATCCTCAAAAAACGACACCAGCAGGATTTGAACCTGCGCCCTCAAAGAGGAACAGATAATCGTATTATTCGAATCTGTCGCCGTAACCACTTGGCTATAGTGCCTTGTGCCAAGGTCACCCGTCAGGTCAACTAACACTTGAAGCAGTAATCTCGTAGTTATGTAAAATGTCTAATCTAATGTGGCTACTTATAAGGTATCCCTGAGTGGTGGTCAGTAGTTTCCCCGTGGATCTTGTAGGCAAAGACAGACCATTTTGCAACTGTAAGCGCCAGGTAAGCTGAGAAGTTGTACGATAAAGAACAAGCTTACTCTTTGAAATTCATCATAAGCAGTACTCCGGACGTTTTCGTGAGCATTTCGAACGACACTCATCATGAATTCGGCGGCTTGTCTCTCATTCAACCCGAGTGCGAACCGTTCTCGGAGCCTTCGAATAGTTGGTTCGCCTTTGAAAGACGGTAGCCCGGTATCAAGCATCAGTTGTACTGTGCTTATAAGTTGTTCTGCGTGAGGGCGTATGGCGAGGAAGGCCTTAATGGTAAGGTTTTGGAAGAGGTGATAACCTTGGGAGTAACGTCCCCCCATCAAGACTACCATTTCATGGTTAAGCTTGAACGAGTTAGGTTCAAATTTGACGCCCTAATGCATTAAAAGTTAGCGCTACAGCCAGCTACGATGTGGTTGTACATACTCCTGGTCGTATATATCAGGGAAACGTCAGTAATAATGGGTGTGTCAAAAAGGAAAGCTACATATCTATATCGAAGAGAAATCCAAAATCTGTAGGGATTTAAGTCGAGATACAGGAACAGTATAAACCAAGGACCGACCAATGTGGACGATATGTCCTTCGCCATCTATCATGATATTGCCATTGTGTCTGTCCTTGATCTGTAGAATATAGCACGCAACGGAATATGCAGCCATGGACTGAATGAAGTTGAGACGGGCTCGTTGGAATGCTACACTGTCTTGTCCTCCGTATTTGGCAATGAAGAAGTCAAGCAAGTCATTGACTTTTGCGCGGCCCATTTCGTCACGAGAAGTTGCGTTTGGTACAACATCAATGACACCACACTACCATAACAGTATCAGCAAGTGTCGATAACGGTTCAAAGATACTGACACCAGGGCCTGTTGCAGTTACGCGGTATGGGAACAGGTAGAGCGTGAGTCCAACGCTAGTAAAGATGTTCTTGAACATTGCAATAACTTGTAGCGCAAGAACGTCTTGTCGACAGTCATCCCCTACTTTGAAGATCGCCTGTTGCCAGATATCATATTCTGTATGGGTTTCAGTATTTGCTGCGTCGCCATCCAGCAATGAATCAGGGTTTGTGTCGACTACAACTCTCCCCTTCCTGACTTTGAAGGTCGCCATAAAAGGTGCCTAGCACCCAAGTCTTTTTGAGTATTCTGAATCTGCAAATAGATAGGACACTTACTTTGGCATGACTCTGGAGTGGGCGTCCCGATTTCTTGTCAATGTCTACCACCTTGCCATCAGGATTACTTGGTAGATAGACACCAACATCAACGGTGATTTTAGCCATCTCCTCGTCAATTTTGGCCTGTAGTAGTGTTTTTTTTTAATGTATAGAGTCGAGAAAATCTTTCATGTACCTTCTTTTCTGGTTTAGTCTTTTTTATAAATGGTTTAAGTTTTCCAGAAATGGATGTTACTTCGTTGAAGAAGTGAAACTCTCGATTATAGAAATCTTTGGCTTCACCAGAGAGAGAGTCCACTACTCTCTCCGTCATGAGATCTAAAGCTGGCTTCAAAGAATCCTCCTAGACTAGGGTGAGGTGTGTTGAGTGAGAAGAGTATAAGAGCTTACAATCTCTGCCACATCGTCCTTGTAGCAATTGGCTTTCATGTTCCAAATGATTTGATGACAAAACAATTGGGATATTTTTGCGGTCTCAAAGATGAACTGTGCAACGTAACCTGGCAACTGTTAAGCCCTTCACGATGCTGCGAAAGCAGCTACTCACCTAGCTGATCATAACGCAAAGCTTGAACAACCTGTGGGACGAAAAAGAAGGTCAGATCCACAGGATGTTGTTCCAGTACCCTATGTGTGTATTGCAAAATCAAGGGGTCATTGTTATATCGGGGTTCGAAGAGAGTATTGGCTATAACAGGAGGTACCGGCGCCCAAAGGAGAAGGTGCTTCAAGGCGCTCGTTAGCGGATGTTATGGTTGAAAGATGAATGGCTACCTTGAAATCTCTCCGGACGCGAGGATCCACTTTGTCGCCTACAAAGAAAAGCAGGGCCTCGGGAATGTCGAGAACCTCACGAGGCCCAGAGCGAACCATTTTAATGACTTCATTGCGTGCGACAGGACTCTTGAATCTTTCGGGAATATGAACTGCAATTGCGGGGTCTACCTGCCACACCGTGCGGAGGACTCCAGGCCACGACGCCTTGTACTTATCAGTAGAAGGAACTCACAACAATGCTGACATTTTACCTCTAACATTGAAGTTGCAGTGGTCCCAATATGGTCAACCCCTCGTTTGGGATCATTGGTAGGGTTAGCCCATACGGCTAGTCTAAACATTTCGTTCTCAGTGAGGAGTCGTAATGGCTGGTTGATGCTACGGAGCCGTTCCATGTAGTCTATTGAGAAATTGGCGCTCGAGTCGAAATTAAGATTACGGCTCAGGGTAAACCTACATTCTGCGCGCGGGGGTGATTGTACGGGTGATAAACTTGAGATCTCGGAAGTATCTCGTATTGTGTCCGTTTGCAAGCAAGAAAGGAACTCCGCCAATACTTTTATGTCAGCCTCTATCTGCGTACGGTTGGCACCATACGACCACCTTTAGTATGTTTGGGTGAGTTGGAAGTAGCTAAGTATGAACCAACTTACTGTGGTCGGACGGAGAACCAAGAAAAGGCGACAGAATACAAACTCTCTCTCAATACACTTTGTGAGTACAGGTCAAGCTGAGAGCTCTTCAGTGTTTCGAAGCCAAAAAGAAGGAGGGAAAACCGCGCTTCCCGTGCCAAAGCATGAGTACTAGAAAACAGCTGAGCGCGGAATCTATGACTAGGATGAAATGGCTACCTGAGTGATTTGTAGGCTCGTGCTGACCGCAGCACTAGGTGCTGAATGAGAAACATCATACTTGGTCGGCGGTATCTCGCCGCTTGCAATCTGCTGAGTAACATCTGAAGAACTAGTGCATGAGGCGTCAGCGCCCGGCGAGCAGCTGCTGTCCCTCTATCGATAATGTCTTTATCCGTTGGGGTGTAACTAATTGGGTGATAGAAAGGATCGTCATAACTACATGTAAAGTAGCCTTAGTAGTGTTTCGTTTGAAGATTTGCTGATGGAGACGTACTCTAGAGTCGATGAAAACAAGCCCTTATCATGTTTGATCGTGTCTGACCACGCAGATAGAACCTCCGTCATTAAAGCAATTTCTACATCAGGTTTCTCAGCAATGATCCAGGTCCAAACTTCAATGCCTGCAGCCATTGCAGATGGACTCGCCCCTTCGAATGGTAAAAACACAAGGTGATGCAAGAGGTCGTAGTCGCACTGGGTCTACGGTAAGGATTCTACGGTCATAGGATGCAAGCATGATTTACTTTTTCTAAAGAGAGCAGTGCTGCGGCGCATCTGAAAAGAAGTCTCCTCAAGTCTTGGACTGTCAAGGAGCTGTGCTTCTGGCGTATCTCGTCGATTGAGCGAGACATCTTTACTTTAAGCGCTTGGAGCTCGTTGAGTGGAGCTGACTGAGGGGGTATCTTGTCCAGTTTGTCGGGCCCTATCTGACAATCTCAGTGTTGTGCAGAAAGACATCAACAAAGTGGCCCACCATGGTGAGACGCTAAGCGGACCCCTGCTGCCTCTCCAGCAAAGTAGCTTTTAATGGCAATCTGACTAGATAAGTTCTTCGCTGCGTCTGTTTTCCAACGGGAGAGGCCTGCCAAGCAAGCTACGGAGAGAACTCAGGGCAGACTAGAAATAGATGAAGTAAACGCAATACCAAGTTGCCGTTGTACGGGACCAATAGCTTTTCCAAAGTGTTCCGCAATCGATGCACCTAACTCTGAGGAGTGACCTTTGGAAGTTGATTGGCTTGTAGCTAGGTATTTCTATCAATCATTTTAGATAAGCATTTAACAAATCTATTTTGTAGTTGAATACCTGAAGGGTGGATTGAAGCTCGATGGGTGCACGGGCTAAAGCGAGCTCGAACCAGTTATTTGCGTTTCGCTGCAGCTGACCAAGCGTTTCATTGCGAGTTTCGTAGTCATCAGAGATCTGCAACGTGATGTCCGCTCTTTCGGAATGAAACTCATAGACAGGATTATACTACCTCGATTAGAGTAAAATCAAACTTGTGAAGGGAAATATTATGTACCTCGTCTATGAACTCGTTCTCGCAAGATTGCCGAAGTAATGTCAAGACTTCGAGTATCGCGAAAACAAGAGGCGGATCACACATTAGTGATGGGAAGGACGTTATTAAGCGGTTGAGATATTTGGAGGCGATATCTCTGGCTTTTTCGATGCGATGGGTACTATAGACTAAGAGTGCTTGTAGCTCCGCTGAGAGGACCACCGGCAACATTTGCTGCGATGCGAGCGAGTTGAGATCGTTGATACAACCCCGCATTACCTATGTAAAAAGTTCTCAGCATTTATAAGGGAAGGATTCATCCTGAACAACCTTCTCAGCAATGGATTCCATACAAGCGGAAAGCCCTGGATGTCTGTTGATACTATCGTTTGTAAAATATCCAACGAGGGAAGAAGTCAAGCCCGCCGCAGATCTCATGGCTTCAATGTCATGCATTGTAAGCACAAAAATGATTTGACCAGACGACAAGTAGCGAATATCCCCGGCTCGTAACGATATATGCTTCGTCAAGGTTGATCTATGCTCCGAGATGACCTGTTCACGATATACAAGAAGTTACTTAGGGCTGTAGAAGAGAAACACACGCACAGTGTGGGCGTACTCCTGACGGATAACGGAATTGTACTCCACGTCACTAGCGACCGAATCATGGGACTCCTCAAGTATCATTGAGGGTGTTTTGGTAGCGATATTGGAAAGCGCGGGCTTCAGCCAGTCCATTGCTGTTTCCTCTTTTTCTTTCCCAGCCGTGAAATGGAAAAGAGTACATAAGAACCACATATTCCTGAACAAAGAAACCACACCGGAAGAGGCGTTCACGTGTGGATTGAAGTCCTGGTGAGCTAGCAGAGCATCGATGGGAAGCAGGAGAGACGCAAGTTGTTCAATCATATCATCCGTCTGCATCAACGTTGAGTTGTGGAAGTACAAGCGAGTGGCTAAGACTTACTTTGACATGGTGATTCGCAATTTTCAGGTTTTGGATTGCGATGCCCTTATCGGCAAAGAGACTCAGCAGCTCTACAAGATATATCTCATAGAGTTCGGGTCTCCGATGGAGCTCCTGAGCCAGCCTTGTTTGAGCCGCAAGTACCTGGAGACATCGTTCAATTCTTTGCGAGATGCTGCAGTACTTTCGCGATTACGTACCATATTGTTCGAAAATCGCGGGTCGTCTGGATTCGCAGAACGATTAATAGTTGAGAATACCCGAATGATATCAATAAATGCACTCTCAGGTGCAGTAAGTGCGAGATCCACCAAATTATACGCAATCGCGGCTTCGACTGTCGGTTCTGCAGATCGTAACCTTTGAAGCAGCATCGAAACAGTAAGTCGTGTGATCTATTGGCGGGTATCTGAATCAGCTGAAGCAATAGTAAGCTACCAAATTATTTACCTCTTCCGTGCCGAATTCTAGCGCAAGCTGTGTGACAACGGAGATTGTGCTGATACCTACAAGCCTCTTCTCATCCTCCGAGAAACCACGCAGACCGGTATCGGACTGTTGATGTTCATATGACTCGTGCACCAAAAGACTACTCATTTGTGAGCTATCCGAGCTTTGGTGCATGTCCTTGCTAGTGGCCGCAATGTAATTCAAAAGAGAATACATATTGGACATTACGAGGTCATCTCCGGGCGCTAACTATTCAAGTTTCAGCAAGAACTTTTGCGACATATGCAACATGTCATTACCCGAATGCAATGTGCAAGACATTTGGCGGCCGCAACCAAAGGAGGAGGTGCGCGACTTTCAGAGGCAAATTCAAACGCAAAGATAGGTAGGGGCGATGTTACAAAGCGACGAAGGTGGGTTGCCATCTTGGGGGCAATGTCTGGGAAACTAGCATTGCTTCAGTTGGCCCATCTTCAGACATACTAAATATCACACCTTTGAACTAAAACAGTTGTGGCTTTTAGTGCAGCTTCTTGTACAAGATGATCAGATATAGGCGAGTCATCGCTCAACAAATGTAACAGCCTCGAAAAAAGCTTCTCATCCAATTCTCGGAGCGCGACGGAGCAGGTGGATGCTAATTTCTGTCAGATGATGTGAGCTTGTTGAACCTATGATATAGCAATGCAAGATGAGCTGACCAGGCTTTCCGACATCGTCTCCCAAGCATAAGTGTCTAAAGAAGGTTCGGTCTCCATCTCTGCAATCTGTACCAGTAAATCAGTGAAGCATTGCATTGCATACTTCACTGTCTTCTTTAAAGTGCCAGCTATCTTATCGTCTTTTATTTCCACCGGAATCGCGGCATTACGCATGAGGGATAGCCAAGCCTTGTTGGCTGCGGCAGCTTCAGTAACGCCGGTAACAATGGTTTGGGGTGGTACCAGAGCTTGAGCGAGAGCAGTCCATTGCGTCTCTATTACGCAACAAACAATGAAGTATCCACTAAGAGGTCTTCCTTGGGTCACGTAGCGAGATATGAAAGTCTGGACGAAGCGTAGCGATTCCGCGTCTGCATCTTCTTTTTGCAAAATATCGGCTAGCAAGTTGTTGAGCTTATCAACAACCGAAGAAGAGCAAAGCTCATTCATATGAGTAGTCAGCACTTCCCATTGTTCAACAGTCCAACCAAAAGAAGTTGAGCTAATCGCACGATATATACCATGTAACGCAGGAATCAGCTGGGTCAAGATAGATATGGCTGAGCATAGGGATCAGCGGAGGGCAAAATGTGCAACAACAAACTTGCTTACGGTCGCTTTCTTCGATTTGTCCGACAATCTGGGACACGAGAAGGGAGATCGCAGAAATAGCCTTTTCTGTGTATTGGGGATGGGAACCAGACAAAAAAAGAAGTGCAGAGACGGTCGAATACACGACCTGGTCAGGAAGAGACCAATCTAGGCGTCATTGTAAATGGGAGAGTTACAATATACTTTCAGCTTTGACAGACCATTCCAGGAGAGGCATTTGTCAAAATCAATGAACGGTACATCAGCCAAAATGTCCAACAGAGCTGGCATAATAACATCGATAGTTTCTTCAATATATTTATTCGGAAAATTGACTATTAGCTCTCCAAAGGCAATGTTGCAGTGGACACGAGAAGCGGGCTTGCGACAACTGATTAACGCAAACATAATTCATAAAGTTATATTAACTCACCATAAAAACCCTATCCTTCTGCTTATCCTGCGAGTTTCCCCCTGATACACTCTCCGACCTAGTAAGCACATTGGATGCGATGAGGTTCTGTGCGTTGAGTACGTCAGCCTTCGTCTCGCCAGGGTTAGACGCGATATCAGATAATATTCTTTGGTGAATGTTAAACTCCAAGCTGTAGAATAGTTAATACTGCAACGACCACATATTAGTCGCCAGTCTTACCAGTCCATGACTGTCAAGAGCCAATTTATTACATAAGTATTGACCGTCACAATTTCACGTGAGGTCGAGGCTCGTCGCGTCGCGTCTCTACCTACATCAAGCACCACTCTCGATACATTCATGGTAAAATCTGTAACAGCAGGTTTGCTTTATATTATCCGTTAAAAGCTATATTTTGTAAATTGGTGCTACAACAGTCCGTAAGCATCCAGCCCCAAGATTAGCTCGTAGGGTGCATCGACCGCCAGTCTACGACGATTCTAGTGATGGGAAAGACGAAGATAAATCTGAAGAAGGGAATGAAGATGCCACTGATGCAGCTCTTGAGGAACATCACGGTGGATATTCTCACTCCGAAATAGGCTCCACTGACATGGCTCGTACATAAAGGAAGAGCGTCCACACAAACGGCGACGTTCCAGAATCAGAAAAAGGCTATATATGCGGCAGCGCGCAAAAACGCCCACCAGATATCGAATTCAGGGGCGAAATACATGTTGAGTCCTTGATGAAAGTCAGTACCCAACTCACAGAATCTTCTTATCAGCGAAGATGCTATAGCAAAGGTTCAAGAACTCAAGAAGATGGAAATGTCACAAGAAAAGACTCTAGATGATTTCCAACAACAATCGCAAGCTCGAGAGGTATAGTTTTTTTTTCAGCTGCCCAACCTAAAATAGCATGCCAATTCCCTAGAAATCAATCGACACGCTGCTGTCTGCTTATGCTTCCCTCACGGGCGAACTGGCAAATCGACGAATCGAACAAGTGAATTCAGCAAGCAAGATGCGTCAGTCTTCTCCCTTTGTCAGGCATTTGAGAGGCTCAGGTTCTGCCGCCTGTCGCAGTCCGTGAGAATCCTGCTCGTCGTCTTGAAGCCCTCAAAGACTTTTCGCGGAATGCTCGGATACACGTCGAACAAGCCAGAGAAAACGAACGCGTAAGTATACAGTTAGGCCCTTTAACTGACACTCATGCGCGCGTTACGAACAGCTTGCCAGAGACGCTTCTGTGCTGATTAAGAATTACAAGGGCTTGCTTCGTGCTTGAGGAAATTTGATATCGTTCTGTTGCTCACCTATACTTGTTGGGAGGACGCGTTCAGCGCTCACGAGTGTATAAAGATTAAAATCAAAGTCTGGATATATTGAAACAACCCGATGTGTTTGATAGTTAGATCTACTAGCCAGACGAGTGTAAGTCTAAGAGGTTAAATATCGTAGGTGGAGCTTACGAGTTCAGAAGCAGACCGTTGTAATACACTAGGTGGATGAGTATCTTCGACGCGTAAATGAAGGTATTCGGATAAAAAAACTCTGAGCACTATATTCCATCGTCGCATAGTCGGGATGTCCAGAGCACTGGCATCATCCTGAAAACCAAAATTCTGTAAGCTGGAAGTGGGGTCACTAAGGCGGCGTCTACCTTGAGAGTGTGCCATACCCGCGGGAAAGGCTCCGGAATCAGATGCAGAACGCTGACACCTTTTTCCATGAATGGAACATGATCATCACCAATGAACCCAAAGTTCATTTTTATGGAATTCCGCGGTAAGAAGTAGCTCTCCCACTTCCCAGGAGCCATTTCTTTCTCATCGCCGTATACAAAAGCACCTCTATCTCCTAACCTACGCTCCACCGATACGAGCGCGTCAAAAAGCCATGCAGTATCAAGAAAATACGACCGTATCGACGGCTTGGGGATAGGAGCACCCAGAAGATCTAGTAGAATTAGATGTTCAAGCCCCGCAAGCTCATTGGATTGGGTACCCATCAACCGTCGCTTGTCATGAGGTAGGAGGTAGGTCGTTGCCCATTTTTCTGCCAAATGCCTACAGATAACATTAATAGATGACATTGATAGCAAACATGGAACTCACCTTGCACCATATATGGAGTCCGTCTCAGTCCATGAAACGAAGGCTTCTTCACCATCGAAGAAAACAAGCTGCAGAGTCACATCGGCTACATCTTCATCTTCTTCAAGACCCTCGTCCAGCCGTTTTTTCCGTTGTTCTAGCAGGGGGTTCAGGGCTTCAGCGAGGTCGAGCATCATCGCACATGGTGCAGCAGAGTCTGTCGCGCCTACAAACTATTTTTATGTTAGACCAGCAAGGGGTAGCACATAAAATAAACGCGGTATGAAAAATATACCCACCTGGTCATCAGGGGGTTGAGCCCCGTATTTGCTGTCATAATGAGCTGAGACGACGAGACGACGTGTAGCAGCTGGATCCTTTGTGGCAATTATATTCCTGAACCGCCTAGTTCCAATGGGGGTCTTGTCTGTAAAATCATCTATTTCGATATGCCATTGCAGAGCCTTAAGTATGGAGACAATATAATCCCGCACGATGGTGTTGTTTTCTGTGTCGGCTAAACAAATTTCAGTTCTCAGTTGCGTGAACCTTCTTACAAGACAGACATACAGACACGGGGAATAAGGATTTTGGACAAGTGAGAAGATGGGTCGGACGCGTTCAAGTGTTTGACTGGATCGGGATGTGAAATAAGAGCGTCGATTCCGGTGGCAGCAAGTTCGGGCAGAGCACGTTCACCCAAAGTGGAGACCTGATAAGTGTACGGAACACAGAGCAATAAAATAGCAACTATGTTCCATACGGTAGAGTTGATCATGGGAGGCGAGCCCACCAGTCGCTCTAGCCTGTTGCCGGTAATTAATGTAGAGCGTTTGCTTGGCCATGCGCGTGATTTGTTTCGACTTACCGTGCTCTCATGGCAATATTTGGTCTATGGGTAACACCTTAACTTGCGGTCCTATTTGCTGACTCTTAGAAGTTACCAGGTTATTAACAAGGCAGGAGGACTCGTCTATCAACGTAACTTTGCAGGTTCATAGCCATCGGAGCACTCATATCATTCGTCTAATCGCATTCGTTCCAGACGGTCTCGCTCAGCTTACCTCAAACGAATACTTGGTCCTTGCTGGAACTCTTCACGGTATTCATGCCATTACTAGTCGTCTATCACCTACAGGACCTAGCTCCGGTGCCCAAGTGATAGAGGGTGAAACGTTCAAGATTACGATTCTGCTCACCGCAACTGGTCAGATCAAATCATATATATATATCGTATTCTTTTCTAATCTATTTATCAGGAACTAAATTCGTGCTCCTCACATCCTTGGCTGATACATTGGCTGAAACAACTCTACAGAGAGTGTATGAAATTTATGCTGATGCAGTCATGAAGAATCCTTTCCACACACCAGAAATGCCAATTCGCAACGAGATATTTGATAGCCGCATCACAGCCCTAATAGGTAGCGGTCAAGGAGCATAACATGTACGCTTCTATGTCGCGTTAAACTTGATCGATTGATTGCCCATATCGCTACAGACATAATATATGACGCGCTCATCTCTACTAGTGCTTCTATCAACGTATTCGCACAGCAGTTGCTTCGAATGAATTTATAGATTGAACTACCCCGAGTTGGTTCAGCTTCTCGAGCGAGGTGCACAGTCAATCTCACCTAGTATTCATAGTGTCATACGTACATTTCGTTGCGCAATCCACCGTGTCGTTGATCCTGAGGCGTGAAGCTTCCTGAGGACGAGGTCACTGAGAGTGGTCACAAAGTCAGGTGATGCAAGAACTACCCTTACGCGTCGCGCGTTTGCCCTTTACACCACCATACCACTATAATCCCCCATAGCAGTGTCTAGGACTAGACTTCGTCGCATTATCGCTTGAATAATGCAGGCTCAGGTCGCGCGAACGGAGGCCAAATCTATCACAGCAACTCAAAGTCTTGCCGCAGTGCAGACCATGCTCAGAGCTGCATTAGGATGCATTACTTATCTCAGGTAAATACACACGCTAACGCTGTATATCGCGCTTATGGGCCGCATATAAGGGACCTACTGCCAGAAGAAAACTTCACTCAGAGTCACTTTCAGTCTAATCTGAGCAGCTGTTCAGATGCTCACATAGGTTTAGGCCAACTTATTGCTGCTGAGGATCTCTCCGTTATGGACCGAAGCAGCTCAGACGGTAGCTTTTCTTCTGTGGCTAGCAGAAGGAGCAGGAGCTCAAATGGATTCACGATCACAGTAAGTGGTAGTTGTCTTTTACGTGCAAATGCTCACATGTATTCTAAGACTATGAAACGGGGCTATTCTGATGAGGGCGACAAGATACTCAACTATATGGTGGGTCCATCCATACGGTATAGGAAAGCCATGACACGCTGCTCTGATAGGAAAGCGGCATTTTTCATGCTTTGCAAAAGGAATACCTCCGGAGCTTCATTTTCGCCATTTATCTCGTAATTTTAGACCGATTTTATCACGCAAGGTCTAACATTGCGACGTTTCAAGGATAATAAAGATCCAAGCAAGTACGTGCGCATATATAGACCAGCTGTTGATGACTGAGCATCTTCGTTAGCATCATCGAAGCTTATACTTTCAATTTTCAAGTAAGCGACTGACTTTCGCATATTCTATAAACTAGATTCACCGGCAGTATTACTCTTTACCCGGAATCGATGCCGCAATTCCTATAATGACACTGGGGGACGGATTACAGAGGATGACTTTGAAGGACAAAATGTCTAGTATAAACAACAGTCATATAACCGAGGCGGTTAAGAACGGTCAACTTCCAACACTCTTAGACGTCAAGAAGAGCGTAAAGGTTCTACTAATTCCCATCGCTGACGTGCTTAGACCACTGAATAACCAGCAGGCTCTTTTGAAGACCCTAATACAGGCTACGACGCAAATGGATGTCCTGCCGAGTAAGCGTTTCTCATTATGCAAGTATCATAGACTCACTTTTCG
Organism: Rugosomyces carneus; assembly: GCA_018221805.1. Lineage (NCBI taxonomy): Eukaryota > Fungi > Basidiomycota > Agaricomycetes > Agaricales > Tricholomataceae > Rugosomyces > Rugosomyces carneus. The sequence goes on from JABCKM010000008.1 coordinate 72,885, forward strand.
CTTTCCAGAACGTCGTTTTGCCACATTCAAGCTTTTTTACACTGATAAAACCCCAGCTGATTATGAGCCTCCTCATTTCCAACCAGGCGACGAAGAGAAAGACAAATGGTTTTTCATGACTCATGACTTGAGCGAAGTACCAGATAAATGGAGCATTGGAAAAGTGAACACGGGCCACCATTCGTAAGCCGCCCGCTTAAAGATTTCCTACTCTTTGACGAATATCTTACAGCGTGAACCTGAGTGTAACATCCGTTGCCACGTACCTTCCATCATCCACTCAACTCGACAAGACGACATTTGAGGGAATTGTTTCACGTCCACTCGCAACTGGAAATCATACCCCGTTCCAGGAAGCTACTATTCGCGCAGCCCAGACTGAGCAGCAGCTCAAGGATGCAGAACATCGAAATGTTGCGTGGTCTACGGAAGAAGCTATTGAGCTGGACAACCTTGACCCTGACGGTGAGGGTGAAGATGACCCGGACTACATTCACCTTCCCGATGGTTCCTATAAGAGAGTTGCCTCCGATATGATGGAAAACTTAATTCCTGCGGGAATTAGGAATCAGGACGGGGATATTGAGCTTTTCGATAAACCTATCGACATTGGCGAAGCCCATTTTGGAGGCGCATCGGAGGTTGTGCCCACGAAACTGAACGAAGTGGTAAGTATCCGGCATATAGTTCCCTCGATGTTACCTTCAATTCTTCGTAGAATAAAGAGAAGACCAATCAGAAGTCTAACATTGAACAGACACAAGCTTTGGACGAATTCAATCAACATCTTTCCTTACCCCCCTCGACCCAGCCCGACCTGCACTCTAGCTTGGGCCGTGATAACAATGGTTCTAGTTTACCTCCTGCATCTTCGATCACGAGTGCACTTCTGGGCGATATCGAGATGAATGTACCTAAGGATTCTAATTTGTCGTCCATCGAGGACGGGGAGGTACTAGGTAACAGACTCCTGTGTTTCTATACAATGTTGAACTACTTAGGTGTCTCGACCAGATATGGAAACGCAAATTGAATCTATACAATCCTTCGGAAAAAACTCCAACGAGCCGTCAACCCGCCAGATGAGCACGGGAAAGCAATACCGCCCAATTGATAATGGTCTAGATTGTGCATGCGGTATAGATGTATGCCTTATCATCAACTCTCAACACACAGAAAGCTTATTTTACCTTGACAGATTGAGGATGAAGTTTGCTTTTGTGAAGGCCCTTGTGGAAACTGGTACCACACATGGTTTGTCTAAAGTATAATCAGCACAACAACGAGTTGACATATGCCAAATACTAGGTGCATGGGGTACTATCGGATCGTTGCGATCTCGACCAATCTTCGACTGACACTTGATTTTAATAGCTATCACGGCGTCAAGGATCGACGTCTCCCAGAGGCGTTTTATTGTTTTTCTTGCCGTCTCAAAGCCGATCCATCCTGGCCGCTCATCAAGGCCGATATTTATCCAGTTATGCTATCCAGATTTCAAGAACTTGCCCTCTTCAGGCACTAAGTTTGGGTAATCTCCCAAAATATCATGCTAACACGTTGTCGTAGGCGAGCGATAAAGGCAGCTGAGACCTCCGAACCAGGCACAGTCTCAGAGTTCGCTAAAAAGAACGGTAATAGAATTTTTGGACTAAACTTGAATGATTAGCTTTACGCTACCCAGGCTTCACCTATAGTGTCTCGCGTCGGCTGTTGTCCAGATTACGAAAAGAAGGCAGGGGCTCAGCATGTCTTTGCTTTTTTTGCTCTTAAAGTCTTTTCCCCAAGGATTTGTTACGGAACAAATAACTAATTCGAACGAACTCGACTTCCTGCAGATCCGCCCCAACAACCCGAAGAGTGGGCGCAAGGCGAAGAAGGACAAGAACCCGCGAAAACTTAACTATGCATTCAACGTCGGCATCGTCAAAAGTCAGTCGTATAAGGACCATTTCAATCCAGATTTCAGCGTAGAAGGCGCTTTACTGAAAGTATCCGAACTGGTATGTGAATCTAGAAATTACACGAGCCCGTACTAAAACGAATACACAAGCTCAAGCCACAGCATTATGGAAACAAAGGTATAGTTTCCGAAATCTCGACACGTCAACTAGCTTCAGATGGTACCCGCGAAGAAGAAACGCAAACTCAAGAGGAAACGCAAGCCCAGCTGGGAACGCGAACGGAAACTCCGCATCAACCACATAAGCGGGCCAATGAAGGAGACGATAACGTTGAAGACGATTGTTCCAGAGCGCAAAAGAAAGTGAAGATATCCATTGCTGATGGTTTGGACCTGGCAGAATAGTGTGTGTTCGTGGTTTGTCGTGTTTGTCACAGCCAGAATGTATAAATAACAACTGCTTTTGCTATTTCATTCTTTCCTAACCCCTCTCGATATTTTCATCGAAATCGTCAGACGACCACTATTTACGGCTGAGGATCGATATTGAGAGGCCCTCGCAGGAGACTAAATGATGGTGCAAGGCATAGACTACACCTCCAGTATCCCCCGTTTGTACGCTCACGACGGCAGCACGGGTTCGTTAGAGTGGTGTACATTTTCTTCATGTCAGAGGATATGATGTGATGAGCTTTTCGTAAAATTTTTGCCATGAATATAGATGTCCTCGTGTTGAAAGAAATCAGAAATCATATAATAAAATGACTTGTGGAATAGTAAAATCTCACCTTCCTTCTCTATCACTTACGGAAATCATGCCCTACAAACTATCCGCTACACTCGCCGCCCATACCTCTGACGTCCGTTTTGCACATTACACAGTACTCGACAGTAATCTGACGCATTGCAGGTGCGCGCACTGAGCTCACCAACAAACGAGCTTATCCTCTCCGCCTCCCGTGATGCCACCGCGATCTCCTGGCAAAAATCATCATCAAATGCACAATTTAATCCTGTTGCTATCTTAAAAGCTGGCTCCCGCTATGTGAACTCTGTCGCCTACATATTTCCCTCACCAGATGCCACAAAAGGTTGGTCTATGACGTTGTCCCATCAAATTGCTCACCGATCTTAGAGTTTTTTTGAGGGTACGCCGTTACCGGTGGCCAGGACACCGTTCTGAACGTGTTTTCTCTCGAATCCCCCAAGGATGATCCCGATTTCTCTCTTATCGGGCACACAGAAAATGTTTGCGCATTGGACGTGACAGCTGGTGGTACAATTATATCTGGCTCATGGGACAGGTGAGCGTTCTTATTCTTGGCGTCTGATCATTTAAACTCGCTGAGTGACTTTCTGGGACAGAACAGCCAAAGTGTGGAAGAATTTCACACTTGTCTATGACTTGAAGGGTCATCAACAGTCAGTATGGGCAGTGGTGGCGATCGACGAGGAGCAATTCCACTGTCAGGTCATACATCCTTTGTATACAGTGTTTCTGTTCTTCCCAATGGTGACATAGTTTCTGGTGGCGAAGATCGCACAGTTCGAATCTGGAGAGGTGAATTGCTTAACCTGGTCTGTAATGCACGCGCGTTGATCACATAATTGGATCCCAGATGAAGATTGCATTCAAACGATAGTGCACCCTGCCATCTCAGTCTGGGCAGTCTCCGCTATGCCTAATGGCGATGTTGTCAGTGGGTGTAGTGACGGGATCGTACGAGTGTTCAGTTCGGCTGAAGATCGCTGGGCGTCGGAAACTGATTTGAAAGAGTACGAGGAGAAGGTCGCCAGTCAGGCACTGCCATCTCAGCAGGTTGGGGATGTCAAAAAAAGCGACTTACCAGGCCTAGAAGCCCTCACTGTACCAGGTATCTAACAAGTTCTGATCCGTGGCAAACGCACTTATTCGATAACAGGGAAAAAACCCGGTGAGGTAAAGATGGTTAGCAATAATTCTTTGGTAGAAGCGCACCAGGTGAGGCTTCTAAAGCTTTTTGTAACCTAATGATCTTACCCCGCCAATCAGTGGGATAGCGCTTCGAATACTTGGCAAAAAATCGGCGATGTCGTCGATGCCGTGGGCCAAGGGCGGAAGCAATTATATGAAGGAAAGGAATACGACTACGTATTCGACGTAGATATTCAAGATGGTGTACCCCCTTTAAAGCTTCCATACAACGTTACGGGTCAGCTCTCTTACCTTCCCTTCGCCTCGTCGTCTTCATTTGTCCTTAGAAAACCCTTATTCTGCCGCAGCAAAATTCCTGGCAGTCCACGATTTACCAAACACGTATATTGACGAAGTCGTCAAGTTTATAGAAAAAAATACAACAGGTGTCAACATAGGTTCCAGTAACGAGGAATACGTCGATCCATATACTGGTAATTTTCGATCTATTGATGCTGGCTGCATTGTCATTGTTTCAATCAGGTGCGGCAAGATACCGAAGTTCAGCTCCTTCGGCACCCGCGGCGCCTGCGTCAAGTTATCAGGATCCCTACACTGGTGCATCTCGATATACTGGGACACCTCAACCCTCTGCATCTCCAGCGCATCCTTCGACGTTCACAGAACCTTTCACTAGCGCTTCTCAAACCTCTTCTCAACCTACTTTAGGACCTCCGAAAATACTTCCCATGGTACGTGTAGAGAGCAGAGATCAGGCGTCATATTGACTCTATGTTTTTACAAGTCCAAATTTATCACTTTCAAACAAGCAAACGTTTCGGCAATGCAAGGAAAATTGCTCCAATTTGACGAAGTTCTTCGCAACGAGATAGTAAGCGGTTTTGTTTGGATCTCCTGTATGTTGCTTCATATGCATTTACATTTGGCAGTCGACATCTGCTCTTGCCATGTATCCCGAAGAGCTCGGTTTGATAGATGAGACATTTGTTTACCTTACGGAAGTAACAGCGACACCACCTCGAGTTCCGACATCGTCATTATCTACTGCGCACGTCGAGGCTGTTATGCAGATCCTTGAAAGGTGGCCAGCTTCACAGCGCTTCCCAGGTAAGCACGCCATACCATAATCTAAGATATCATATCATGGTGGACCCGTAGTGATTGATCTCAGTCGCCTTTTGGCGGGATTTTCACGTGAAGCGTTTGACGCACCTAGGCTGAAGGAGAATTTCTTGGACGCGCTCTTCAAAGCATCTGAATGGGATGCATCCTGGACGCCCCCGATATCTAAGCCGAGGGAGACAAATATCCTACTTCTATTTCGTACCTTGGCAAATGTTTTCCAGGAGAATTCATCGCTGGATGGCAATTGGTTTAGCAAGGTACTTGACGAGAGCTGTTTATCTCAAATGCTGTGTATGACTTGATGTCAGGTATTTGGGGCATTGGGACAAGCTCCTGTTGACTCACTAAACAAGACCCAATACATCGCATTGGCGACAATCCTATACAAGTTAGTGTGTGATGCATCTTATATCTTGTTCGATGACATCTAACGCTCCATAACTCTTAGCGCCTCCTGTGTTGCACCTGGAGCTCGCTCGGAACAGGCTTATTTTAATCAGCTCACAACACTGCTACTTAGGGTATGATATGACTGATTGGAGTTTCTCTGACTAATGACCATTTCGCAGGTTTTAGAATCAAAGGCTGCGGAATCAGAAGCGGTGTACAGAGCGTTAGTTGGCTTGGGCAACGTTGTATGATATTGTTTTTTTTTGGTTTTGCCGCGCCTTCTGAACGTGTCCGCAATAGGTTCACACCGCTAAGGCTCGAAAAGTTACATTGGATGCTGTTCAATCTGGGAGGGTCTTGCAATGCATTCGCTCTCTGCCAAGCACCTTTCCAGAGGAACGGGTTCAAAACGTGACTAGCGAGATAACTGCGCTGCTTGCATGACATATATAGCCTTTGAGTTACCGGTAAGGCTGGGTGGTATGAAGAACATTATCAATATTCCTGGTATATCAAAAATTCGTCAAGCTAGACGTATGTTATGATAGGATCAAGTGAGATACTTATAGTTAGCGTATATCGGGAACTGTCGATGTCATAGATTGTTTAGATGACTTTGGCAGGGCTGTGTAGATAGGTATATACGGATTTTGAGGCGCCATATGGCTTCCTAGATCCGAGCATTGACTGGTGATTGACCAGGGACTAGCACCTGCTAGCTAGTGCTAGGACGATCTCTAATCACATTGCATCATGTCAATCAAAAATCCAGTGTTTGGTTGGCTGCTCACTTGATCAGCTGTGGAAGATAGATCGCAAATAACCAAGCACGTTTCGCCTACTTTAGGGCGTCAAAATCGGAGCGAGTTGATTCCAGGCTCCCCGTGTACCCCTCGATATGGGCGTTGTTGCAAAAGTGTATCTAGTCCGACATGGAGAGACAGACGAAAACCGGAACGGGATTATCCAAGGCCAGCTAGACACATCATTGAACATCGTCGGCTTGGAGCAAGCAAGGCTCGTCGGGGAGAAGTTTCGGTCTATACCTTTGACCACCGCATTCAGCAGCGATCTCAGCCGCGCAGCCAAGGTAGCTTGATCACAAAAAAATCAGCTTGAGATCTTTTATTGATTTTTTGCAGACCGCTGAGGCAATCCTTGTTCATCATCCTGATGTTCAGCTCTTCAAACAAGTAGAACTGCGCGAACGTGTAAGGATACAGACTCTTACCTTTCATTAAGTGTTTTTTTTTCAAGCCAGTAAATATAGTACATGGGTAAACTGCAAGGCACGACGGTACAAACAAAACTGCAAGTGGGTTCAATGGATAACAGAATGGAATCAGGTGCTTTTTTTGCAGCTCGGACGGAATCGTGGTGGATAGAGTTTATTTTGAAAAGCATAGCCTCACTTCCTGGAAGAGATGAGCCGTATAACGTACTAGTTACGACACATGGAGGATTTATTGGCACGTTGGTCAGGACCTTGATACATAGGAGAAAGGCCAGCTGTGCGCCAGGAGTGGTTATTGAGAGGTGTTTCAATTCGTCTGTGACAGTGGTTGAGGTAGACGACGAAGGGCAGGGGATTATAACAAATTCCGGGGATACTTCACACCTAAGGGATCTTGGCGGGCTTGTTGTGCAGAGTAACGCTGACGAAATTGGACCGCAGCCGTCTTAGCGCGGCAGCACGAAGCCACGTGACCGCACAGCACGAAATTGATCGCGTCACTGTTTGTTTCACAACACTTTTCCTATTTGCTACCATGTCTCGTACGCCGGATGAATCAACGTCTTTGCTAAACGGAAACTCTAGGCCGCATCGCTCGTTTATACAACGTGCAGCGGCCGTTGTCAAGTCCCAAGGTGAACCATCCTGGGCTGCATCGTACAAGTGGCTCATATTGGGCTCATATTTCAATATCCTGCTCCTATTCATTCCTTTGAGCTTCCTATCTCATCATCTCAACTGGGACGCTGCACTTCGATTCTCTTTTAGCTTTTTTGCTATCATCCCTCTGGCTAAGGTATCGTCGGTTCTCATATGTAGGCTCATCAGCCGGTAAACTCAAGTGTAATTATTAAGCTTTTGGGTGATGCTACTGAGCAGCTATCTACCAAGCTCGGTCAAACCTTGGCCGGCCTTTTGAATGCCTCTTTTGGAAATGCTGTGGAAATCATTGTCGGTGTTGCGGCACTCCTCCAAGGTTATAACACTATTCTCCTTCTGATTGATAGCATATTTTAAATTCTATACAGGGGAACTTCGGATTGTTCAGACTTCGGTGAGTATGTTGAAGAAAAGATTCGTTTTCGTACCGAACGTTATCAGATGTTGGGCTCCATCTTATCAAACATACTCCTTGTTCTGGGTTGCTCTTTCATTGCAGGCTGGTCTATTAATAGTTTTGAACCTCCCTCCTCTTCTTAAACATATCAACAGCTGGATTCAAGTTCAGTGAATCAAGTTTTCAACGTACAGGCGCTCAAGCGTAAGCCGATCTTCCCCTGTCACATCCAGAACGTACTCATGCTCGTTTATAGCTCTGCATCTGTAAGGCAAAATCTTCAGTCAACGCGACGCTCTTTGATTTTATTTTATTTTATTCAAGTTCATGACATTGGCCTGTATCAGTCAGTATATGATGTTGTTCTAAGCAAGCATCTGTTAAAATCAGGAACAGCTCTTGTGATTCCCGCGGCTTACAATAGTTCCGAAAAAACATCGGCGTTCTCACTCATTGGTGGCCAAATCCCTGACTTGGAGGAGTCGGCTAAGGCCGGGCTACGAGTCATATCAAGGGGAACAGCGATTCTTTTACTTTTTGTCTACATCTCCTATCTCTTTTTCCAGGTCAGTGTACTTTGACTGATGTATACCGCTTCCTGACCTACATTTTTGCAGCTAAAAACACACCCGCAATTATTTGAAGCCGGGGACGAGCAAGAAGGGGAAGACCCAAAGATGAGCGCCATAGCGTCTGGAACTGCGTATGCTCACAATTGTATACATACGATGCATATTAACATGTCCGTCATAGATTACTTGCCGTGACGCTTGTCACGTCGTTTTGCGCCGATTATTGTACGTTGATCAATGTGCCCACGTTATCCCTTTTGACAAAGTTTTGGAGTGGTTGCGTCTATTGAAGAGACCGCAGAGCGTTACTCCATCCCCAAGCCGTTTATTGGTCTTATTCTTTTGCCGATTGTGGTAAGTGCCATAGCGATATGTTTGTACGCCTTGTAGATGAAGTAGCAAAGGCCAACGCAGCGGAGCACGTAACAGCTGTTTTCATGGCCTTGAAAAACAGGATGGAGCTTACTATCCAGGTTTGCGTTGGCAGCTCTATCGTGGGTCAACCTATTTTAGGGTGAGGCTTTACTGAACCTTTCTTGTAGCAAATCGCTGCATTCGTGATACCGCTTCTGGTCATCGTTGGATGGATGTAAGTGACTCTGGTAAATACAATTTGATTGTATGTTGACTTGTAGACTAGTACTGGTCATCATCTCACCCTCTTCTTCTCCAATTTTGAGGTGCGTGTTACATTGGCCACACCTTACGCGCTGCGGCCGACTCTCACGTCTTTGTAGACGATTGTCTTCTTTGCCTCTGTGCTTCTTGTCAACACTCTTATCCAGTTTGTCACTCCGTATCAATGTTCTCAGCAGTGCTTGATGTCCATTTTTCTTCTAGGGACGGCCTCTCAAACTATATGGAGGGTATAATGTACGACTTTTGGTTCTCCTTCACACATTTGATGAGATAGCTCATGTTATTCAGGCTTGTCACGCTCTACTTGGTTATTGCATTATCGTGTAAGCCTTGTCTACTCATTTCTTCCGCAAGCTTTATCTGAGGTTGATTCATGTAGTCTGGGTAAGCTGAAGGCTTTGTGAGGTAACTTTAACTCCCACATTCTTTTATTGTCTGGATACCCAATTCGTTCTTCTAATCTGCATGATGTAATCTACACATTATCCATACATGCCGATCTTTTTGCCCGTTATTGCGACTGTATCATTTAATGCTGT
>JABCKM010000009.1:0-12289 GCA_018221805.1 Rugosomyces carneus
CAAAAGTACAGCGATAAGGTTCACCTGAATAACTGGCCGGTCTCCGACCCATCTATCAGCTGGTGGTAGAATATCGGCCTACAGCACATTACGGATGCTCGACCGGCTGATTGGTTCCTCAAAACTCACTTATAGTTTGGATTCATGTATCTTCCGTCACTTCCGCGATACGCACGAATGCCGGAGTCGACACTGACTCCAGCGCCAGTCAGGACAGCGACATTTCCACTGGTCAAGAACTCAGAAAGACGAAGAACTGCTTCGGATGAGGATATGGGCTTCACTGATGAGCTCGCAGAGAGGATAGCTTGTGGGATTCCCGGAACAGAAACACGCATGTGACTGTTGAAGACAGAGCCGAGCTGAGCTGAACCCCCTCTGCGTGCAACAACCAGTTATCTATATGACCAACCCTCCTCCTAACTTTGTGAAAACTCCTGGGTTTTCACATTATTCATTGGCTTGGTCGCCGTTTCACACGACACGGATTGCTCTTGCGTCGTCGGCCAATTTTGGGCTCGTAGGAAATGGGCGACTGCATCTGGTGTCACTAGCCCCAGGGCCTAAAGGTCTTCCTTCACTGAACATCAATAAGTAGTGGGTTCATCCTTATTGGGCCATATTTTATCTGCGTCCCAACTTCCAAGACGTCAGTTACGAGACTCAGGACGGATTATACGACCTTGCTTGGTCCGAAATACACGAGAATCAAGTGGTGACAGCCTCCGGAGACGGCTCAATCAAGCTATGGGATATCATGTTGAACGTTCGGACAATGCATTTTGCGCTTTAGCTGCCTGATTGATTAACCCTGGACAATGCTCCTTATTAGGATTTACCCATACGCGCTTGGCAAGAGCATACGCGTGAGGTCTTTTCTGTCGACTGGTCAAACATCAAGAAAGATACCTTTGCTTCTTCGTCATGGGATGGGACCGTTAAACTGGTATTTTTGTCATATTTTTCTGTTTTAGTCTGCTGTACAAGCAGTTTGAAGTGGTCACCAGATCGACCGAGGTCTGTTACTACACTTCAGGCGCACCACACCTGCGTTTATCAGGCCATCTTTTCCCCTCACCAACCCGATATCCTCGCAACCTGCTCATCGGACGGAACCTTGAAAATATTCGACCTTCGGTTACCTGCCTACGCACCGTCTGGGCCAGGCAACAATACTTTTACTAACCCTATGTCTGCTGCTGCCCTTACGGTTCCGGCATCGCCTGGGGAGGTCCTTACAATAGACTGGAATAAGTATCGGCCCTATCTTTTGGCAAGTGGTGGTGTGGACAAAGTTGTCAATATCTGGGATTGTCGGATGATCAAACCCGGAGAGCTGAATCAAGTCGGCGGCAATCGAGAAATGCAGTTGTTAGGTCATGAATACGCCATTAGAAAGGTCCAATGGAGTCCACATCGAGCAGAGGTTTTAGCGAGTGCGAGCTATGATATGACATGCAGAGTGTATGTTTCTTTTTGCTTCACCAAGAGATACTACTACGTATGACTGAGCATGGGATGACAGATGGAATACAGCACCTGGTCTTAATCAACCTCGACTGATGTATATTCATGATGCCCACACGGAGTTTGTGGTTGGATGTAGCTGGTCACTTTATGAAGAGGGAGTGCTAGCGAGCTGTGGCTGGGACAGTAAATTAGATATTTTTCGGGTTTGATGTATATGATGGACGTGAACATCCTTCCAGTGAGTCTTGACATGTTTTATTGTACACTTGAGAAAAAAATTCGGATCAATTATTCATTTTTATACCACGAGCAACGTGAGTTAAACGTTCAACGTTCGTATGTCCCGAGGTCCTTCACTTCGGCTAGCTGCTAATTGTTTTCCGCCAGATTCACAAATTGTCAGTAGAATGGAAGACAAAACTGGAACCTCAGATCCTATCGACATTTTTTCCAGCTCGTTAGAGACGTTGTTTGATCATGAGCCAGTAACACTCGCTTCGGCGGGCGCAACATACACCCACGAGTGTCAAAACCCCAACGGCCGTGGCATCGGTGTGCGTCCAGCGAAGATCACACTTCTCACACCGGATACCCTACCAGAAAACTGGTCTCTTCATGCGTCTGATATATGGTCTTCGTGCCGCCATTTAGCAGACCATCTTACCGAGCTCAGGCTTGACTCGCCCTGCAACACAGATAATAGTAAAGTCCAGGTTCTAGAGCTTGGCGCATCAGCGGGGCTACCAGGCATCTTGGTTGCCAAGACCTACGGCCCTCGTGTATCCGTTGTGGTGAGCGACTACCCGGACGAGCTTCTGATCAAGACCCTCTCCGACAACGTCGTCAGTAACGGTGTTTCTGAGTGTTGTAGGGTTCTACCCTACGCTTGGGGATCGGATCCCTCGCCTTTCCTAATGGGCAGATTCGATATGATAATTGCGGCAGATACGCTATGGAACCCCGATCTGCACGCGCCCTTCATACAGACCTTGCAGATGATGCTTAGGGAAACTTCCTTAGCTCGTGTACACTTAGTAGCTGGTCTACATACTGGGCGGTACACAATTCAGTCATTTCTCCATGCCGTTCAGGAAGCTGGGTTCAATGTCGAAAGTGCAGTAGAAAAACAGATCAAAGGGTCTCAAGAGAGAGCGTGGAGCATTGTGGGTGAGGAAGACGATAAGGAGAGACGACGGTGGGTTGTTTGGATAATTTTGAAGTGGGAAGAAGGTCGTATTAAAAGTGCCAGTTGTGCACGCGTTCGAAACCTTAAAATTTTCTGAAATAAATACCATAGCACAGCTATGCTAGATAACACGAGAGCGATAGAAGATAAGGTAAAGAAGAGAGACTCTGACGGAGGTCCTTTGATTCACTGACTGAGAGCCATATATGAGGATTGGTCGTATCATAATTGAGGAGAGCGGATGTCATGGTGGGAGCGGGTCTGCGGTGGTGCTCCAAACGTAAGGATATTGACAGGTTTAGACTCCCCACGATTTTCCTAGCCTAGACGTAAATCAGTGATACTTCTATTTCAATTGGGTGCCCACCAAGAACAAGACGATGTTATCCTCAGTAACCCGAATGTCGTCGATTTGGCGGCCGTCCACAGTCTTTGGTGGCACCTCACGATTGACTTCGTTTGGGACGAGAACGGAACGCGGACCGACCATTGACCAGTATTGACTCTGGCGACAGCTGGAATCGGGATACGGCGCGAATTCAATTATATTGATCCAGGATTTGTAGTGGGGGGAAGAACGGGATGCACCCTCCACGTATATTACGCGACTACCGTTGACGTAGGGACCACGGATTGAAGGATGCACCTCTCGAATCAGGCAAGCCTGGCTCCATTCGTACCAAGATACCCTGAGGCGATCCTTGCGGGAAGTTGGTCGGAAGTAAGACTCGTTAATAATGAGCCAGCTACGGGCATGCGGACCGCCTGCCGGAGACGGTGGTTGGATGTTGAGGAGCAGTACACGTTTCGACGGATCAGGATAAAACATAGCTTCAGAAGGAGAAGAACTGTCGCTTAATGGAGAAGTATTTGGACTGAAGCCAATGATCGATGTGCTCCAAGCCTCTGGAAGTTCGTAATCGCGTTCAATGACCACAGCCCCTATGTCAAAGATGTTGTAAAGGCTCAAAACGAGGGATCCTCGACTTTTACGGACAACCAGGAGACGGTCCTCGCTGAGGAAGATGATATCGTCATCATCCAGCCACTAGTAAGCAGAAAAACAGATGAGTGGATTGTTTCATTGTCAAAAGGCGCAAACATACCCCAGCTTGGAAAGTACGCCAATTGAGAACTAAATGCTTGATTTTACCGCCAGAGAATTCAAATGAAATGGCCATTTTAGAGCCGCATATCACCATAGACGTGCGGACAATAGGCACCGAGCCAACGTTAAAATCGTACACACCTCCGCCAGCAGCACGGGAATGTTTGCCAAAGGTCCACAAATCTCGGAAATATAACACTACACCAATGCCGCTTTGGACGCTGCATAGCTAGGTAAGTGACAATCAACAAGATAGGTATGCCGCAGAATTTACCGTAGGACATGGCTTGACACAATGAGAGATTGGGAGCGGTCAATAGCAACATTCTCAATTTCCGGAGTGTGGAATTTCAGGTGCCGAGTCATGGCCGGCGGGCGAGCCGTACGACAAGATGGAAGCTCGGACAACTCTAGGGTATACTGCATACCATGTACACGGATCTGGTGAAGAAAACCACCGGATATACCGGAGCGTGTGGATGCGGATATCAGTAACTTGTACTCATGGCTCCAGTTCAGCATCGGCCAATCTTTTTTATAGGTTGATAGAAGTTGTAGACGTCCGACGATGGGCCTATAAGCATGCGTGGCCGGACCATCTTTCATACCAGCGACAGCAAGCTCAAATATATAAAGGAGAGGAGAGTACTCCATAACGAGAACATAGATCCTCCTGAAGGCCTGAGCATAGAAGATCAGGGCTGCGAAAAGATTTTGGGCAAACGTAGACTTACTTTGCACGCGCGCCATAAGGACGAGGGGTCCAGGTTGCGCAAAATTGCAATAAGAACATCGTTGGGAATCTTGTAGCGCCGGATAGTCGTAAGACGATGGGGAGACATGTTGTACTGGCTGAGTGAATACTACTACTCTTGCGAGCATTTATACTTGAGCCCATCGTCGATGAAGAAAAGGAAAAGAAAAAGAAAAGAAAAATAATACGGTTGCTGCTCAACATCGGCTGAGTATACTCCATGCGAACCATCAAGTATAGCCTCGCGTTGGTTGTATTAACGCGCCAAAACTAAAAAAAAGTGGCGGAGTAGTGTGTTGGTTGATAGGACGATCATTGTCTGTGGCGGAAATCTTTTGTGACGAGCAAGCCAGATCAGATAACATTTTTTCAAGGCTGTCATGTCAACGCAATTAAGTTTGCCAGAGTCAAAGAGGGTTTGAGTGAGATGGACATTTCTTTTTTTTTCGTTAAGCGCGCGTCGGGGGCGACTGTTGGGAAGCTATCAAAGAAACAATAAGAGCCTGATCTTTGGGCCGCAGATGCCAAATTGGTCAAAAACACATACGGAAAGGGAGAACCGACATACGGGAATCCGAAAAAGTCGTAGTTTGGGCTTGATAATAAGATGAAGAGAGTTCATTGTGATGAGGATGTTGCGATGGCGTTTGTAGGGGAGCCATATCTCGCTTAGTCACCCATCACCACCTTGCATACTAACACCCATACCATGGTATGCAAGAAATGCGAGTCGGTATGTCCTTTGTTTCTCTACCAACTGGAGATTTACCATCCTTCCTAGAAACTATCAAAAGTAGCAGCCCCTGATCCATTCACTTCCAGTTCAGCTAGTATCAAAGACGGCTCCAGAAAAGTTGGGGAGAATAAGCTCTTGAGTCGTCCAGGAAGCTCCAAGAACCGCTTTCAGGTGAGTGTTTCCAAGTTACATGTACCTTCATTCATCACAGACAATAGCCGTACCAAGGCAAGTGTAAAGATTGCAAACAGACCGTGACCCAGAACGGCGCGAAATACTGTCATGGTAAGCTATCCTTGGTTCATCCACCTTCTCAAGTGCTGAACTGCAAGTTTTAGGCTGTGCCTACAAGAAGGGACTATGCTCAATATGCGGCAAGAAGATTCTGGATACCACGGGTTATGTCATGTCAAGTAAATGAGTCAAGTCAATTTGAGTCATTTAATATCCGCGAAATGCATTCATAATAAGATACCAACCAAGCTTTCAATTTAATTTCATAGCTAGAAATGCAAGAGTTTATGTATTAGTAAATCAAGTCTGTAGCACCTCCTTGCGCGATTCGTAAATGTCTTCGTCGATCGTGTTTGTCGTTAAAAATCTCCATACATGGACGTGCTTTGTCTGGCCAAATCGCACCAACCGACCGATCGCCTGTGTTTCACAGGCTTTGTAAATTTCCTTTGACGGCGCAAGTAGAGGGGACAAGAAGATGGCGTGGTTGGCGGACGTCAGATTTGCACCACTAGCGCTCTCGTCCATAACATTGAGTAGTAGCACGCGTTCCTTGCTATCGTTCTGGAACTGTTCCAGGTTCTTGCTTTTCTGGTGGGCGGTACCTTTGATTTCTAAGAATGAAATACCGTGATAGTTGAACGCCTCGGTGACTTTTTTCATCAAGTCCGGGAATTGCACGAAGACGAGAACGCGCGCTTTCTTTGCCTCTCCGCTCCTGGTAATTAGCTATAAGTACGTCGTCTGACATACATGCGGCATGAATACCACTTACTTGATTAACTCTACCAACTTTTCGAGTTTCATGCCAAAGTGCTTCCCTCTTCCGTCACGAGCTTCATCATCGACGCCTAGTGTTTGGGCCCTAACAACGTTTAGGACACGAGCGGCGGACTTGCATGCTCCAGAGGCGGCATACACACACTCTTCCTTTTCGGCACAAGCCCTCACGCACTCCAGGCAGCCCATGTGCCCACAAGACGACAGCACAGCGGCCTCTGACATAGGCAGTGATTCTCTACCGCATCTTGGGCAAGAAACAACGGGCGGCTCCTCTCGTTGTTTCTGGAGATCACGGACGACGGTAAAATATCGCAGAGAGCGGACGCGACCAACGAGTTCTTTCGTCAGTCGCCGAATCTCATGAGTCTTTTCCCGGTGCTCCCAAACCTGGGCCTTAACCTTCTCCGTTAGCTTGATTTCTTGAGGCTTTGGTTTGGGTTTGGGGCTGCCCACACCCGCTTCGTCGAGAAGATTTACA
The DNA here is from genome assembly GCA_018221805.1 of Rugosomyces carneus. NCBI lineage: Eukaryota > Fungi > Basidiomycota > Agaricomycetes > Agaricales > Tricholomataceae > Rugosomyces > Rugosomyces carneus. Next base: position 6,750 of record JABCKM010000009.1, read on the forward strand.
ATTATTTCGGACGCCTCCTTGTCGTCTATGCCTTCGTCTCCGCGCGACACACGTATCCATTCGTTGAACATAGATTCCGCGCCGACATTTCCAAGGTTCTTCTCCCTTTTTGCGCCTTCCTTAATCGACTTGAGAAGATCAGTTTTACACTCGTCAAGCTGCTTTTGCCGTTCCTTCACGATGACGTCGCAAGCCTTCATCGCGTTATCGCTAGACATTTCCAAGTCGAAATGCGAACAGCGTTTGAGTAGTGCTTCTTCAGCTGACCTGGTTCGCATGTTTCAACTTGCTACCGAAAAATAGAACGGAAAGGATGCTACACACTTGCTGTCTCCAAGAGACTCCGCCAGGCGACGCTCTCTATCACTTTCCGTTTTCTTCCCCCTCTTCATGGTCATATCTAGAGCACGCAAGTAATGTTCTAGTTCCAAGTAGATTGCACGCTCGGCAGCAGGCAGTACAACGTTCGTGATCCTCTCCGTCCACGGAATCTCATCAATTTCTGCGATGTTCTTGTGATTCATACGTGAGCCTGGTTGCCAACAAGACTTTCGAAATCCTTACCTGTCGTACGAAAGAATTTAAGAAGCGTTGTCCTAGTGCGTGGCGATTGGCATGCCATTCCAAGCTATGGACCTCTCGGAAGGAATGGAACCGTTCCACAGCTAATTGAAACCATGTAAGTAGGCCAAAGACATCTTAAGCAACTTACCCGTTTGTTCCCTACGACGTTTCTTGACCTCTGCTGATGAACCTTCCGCGTCATCATCAATTCCCAGGTGGAGGTTTAAGAAGGCGGCAATTGTTTTCAAAGCACCAAAGTCATGGATAGGGGGTGTACCGGATAGGACCCAATGTCGTTCCGCTGTGATATTCGTTACAAGTGAGTGGACCTTTCCGTCAAGGTACGTGTATTCGTCAACAACTTTCCGTGCAAAGTGAAACATCTCGAAAGGAGGCGCCTTCATGTTAATCCAGTCCCGTTGTACCTCCCGGGATAGGAGTTTCCATGGGTCGCTGTCGACGCGTTTTTGCTTCTTAGCGGGACGTTCGCCATCGTCAGCAGCCTTCCTCTTCGTGGTCTTCCCTTTTTTGGGGGCGGTGCTCAATTTACTGCCTTCTGACTCATCATTTGAGCTCGAGTCGATTGCCATCGCAGACAATTTTGGTGTTAAATTTGCTTTGGCTTTCACTTTGGAGGGTTTGGCCGACTTGGAGCTGCGGCTGGCACTTGTTGCGCTCTCATCACCCGAAGAAACTACTGATTCTGCGGCATCAGATTCAGAGTCGTCAGAGCTCCCTTCGTAGTCAGATGACTGGTCTGCAGTTTTCTTCGAAGATTTCTTGGAACTCTTTTTGGCGTTGTTTGGTTTCTCGTTGGTGTCGTCCGCATCGGAATCGGAAAGAATCATAGGTTTCCTTGCAGCTACGCGTCGTTTTACGCGACGAGGGGCATCTGATTCGGCTTCGCTTTCCGGAGGACTGGATGCTACTGAGGTCGCGGAGGACTTACTCCCATCTTTAGACCTTCTAGGAGGGAGTGTATCGATGACGACCTCCACAACAAGACCTGAAGGACCGGTTGATTGTTTGTTAGTCCCTTTATTTGTTGCTAGTGACTTGGCGTCTTTAGACGCTTGAGGTTCCACATCAGCCTGAGTCTGAGCCTTTTCGGCGGCCTCACGATACGATTTCCCCTTCAGGCGTTTAGATTGTGCGAGAGCAGCAGCAGCGGCCGCTTGCTTTTTAGCTAAAGGGAATTAGCCAAGGAAGAAAACGGTGGGACCACGCATACCTTCTTCTTCCATCGTTTTGATCTGATCCATGACCGATCGAGAACCTTTGGTTTTCAACAGCTCCGTTTGCGTTTTCAGCGAAGCGAGAGCCTTTTCAAGCTGAGCGTTGAAATGTCGCCCGTCCTTTGAAGGAAATTCTCCAACAGCCGAGAGCAATTGAAGATTGTCAAGGTACACGTTACTCTTGAAGATGTTAGATGCTACGACTATAATATCCGCGTCTTGAACTTGCTCGATAGTCGTGCTATTAAGGTTGGACACGGTCGATATCACAAGAACGCTGAAGCGCTTCTTAGCAAATTTTTCGACCTCCGATTTCCACTGCCTAGTTAAATGAGGTGGAACGATGACGAGAGTGCCTTTGACTGGAATCTTTCCCGGAAGATCGCCCATTGCCTTGAACTCTCTATCCACATCTTTAGAGGCACAATCAATCAGGCCTAAGGTGATAGCTGTTTTGCCATACCCAACCTGATCGGCGAGCACACCACCGCGAATACGTACGGGTCGTTGAGCACGACCTTCTGCTCTCCAGCCAAGAGGGTCAAGAATAGCTTCCGAGATCTCTTCCTCCAGGAAAGGCTCTACAGTTGGGGATTCCTGCTTGAGCATCCATTCCAAAGAGCGAAGTTGTTCCGGTCGTAGGTTGATCTTGAAAGAGGGTGGCTGACTGTGCTCTTTATCTAGTTTATTGCTCATGATCGTGAAGGGGGGATGGTCGATGGTGATAAGGGGAGTGAAATTAGTGTCGATTCTCCAGGAAAGTTTAGGCCGTTCAGAACGGTGGGCAGATGGTAGGCGCGACAGTGCGCGATGTAAAAGGGAAGGGATATTGACACCAACTCGAACGGTACCGACCTCGTTTTCATCCAGCCGAAGTTGTGTGACAAACGGATTTGGACGTCCCTTAAGCCTTCTTTCGTATTCTCCCGCTTGAACAGGGTCCTCCAGAGCGACGACTTTCTTGCCCGATTGTGTCCATTCAAGCTTTGGGGGTGTAGGGGCACACCGCTCACAGTTCACACAGTCTGCAGGGGTCTCAATCTCCTGCCATGTAGCAATTTGCTCGCCAAAATGTCGGACTCGCTCTAATAACCAAGCCAAAGACCTGAATGTACCGCGTTCGTGAATCTTGTCTACTTCTTGCCATGTTCCTCGAGGCCACTCAGGACCTGCTTGGCCAAGGAGCGGAACAGTGCAAACGAGGAGGGCATGCGCATCTTGGCAAGCATCTTGAGAAACCCGAATTTCCAGGGATTTTGCGGCGGTTCCAAAGCTAGCATTAAGATCGACGGATGCCTCAAAGAGTAATCAAAATTGTCGTTCTCATGGTGAGGAGAATTTCGCTCACCTGTAGATTCACCTTTTCCGTGCTCAACCAAAGTGAAGAAATATAACAAGTAACTTCCTCTTCTCCGTCCCGGCTTGACGGTCTCCATGACGATTCAAGCTTACAGATGACGGGACGATACTCCCCGTACTCGTATCGTCTTATACTAGTAGAGAAGATAAATGAATCTTGCGAATCATCAGTGCGGTGTGGGTCTAAGAACATGAAAAGGGGAGGTAATCCAGCATTGTTACTGGCACTTCGCTTCCTGTGTAATGCCCCGCCGGCAGTTCCACATTTTTCGAATAAGTCATACTCGCCGGAAATGTCGCGATCGAGATGCTGGATTTCGTCGGCCGGGACAGTGATTTGGAGGCTGGAATACACCAGTTTGTTCTTAAACTCTTCAGCTGTCAAACCGAGGCGAGCCTCCCAAGCAGGGACTAATTCCCCAGTACCCTTGATCTTCAAGATTAGGGAGGTGGTATATGGGAGAGCGAACTCCCACTTTCCCGAGAGCAGGCCGTCTTTGAGGGCTAGCCTACCTATCGGTGACTCCAACACGCGGCGAATTTTGGCGTTAGCTGGTTCGGAGGGTTCGGGTATAGCATATAAACGCCACTCCGGTTGTTGTGGATGTAAAGTGAGCTCGAGAGTTGCGGCAGGGGACCGATAGACCACGCTCCAAACTTCCTGGCGTTTAGTTTCAACGAATCGAAGTTTATCCTCAGTCTCTCGGGTGAGTAACAGTCTGTCGATGGGAAGACCTTGCATCGACAAAGCTTCGAGGCCAATCATCGGACCGCCTCGGTTAGTAATATAAGGAATCATGGACGGCGTAAGGCACGGGCAGATGCCGACTTTGTTGGAACCCGTACTTCTGTCGACATTTTGAGATAGATTCCACACTTGGCTGGGAGACAGGTTAGAGAAGGTGATGCGATCGAAAGATCACATACGTTTTAAAAGAAGGGTCAGTACCCTTACTGGCTGAACGAAGCAGAGATATATCCAATAAATCCCATACTCTTTCCACTTGGCCGACGCCCCAGTCGCCCCAAGCGAAATCGAGAAGCTTACAGAAACCACCTAAACCGGATTTCAGTCGCAACATGGCCACAAGAATTGAACTCGGTCGCTGACCTTCGTCCCAACTAGTCAGCGGGCGTTTGGAGCCTAAAGCTTCCTCTAATCTTGCTCTTTGATGCCGTGACTCACAACGACCCCAGTCAATACGACCTGTGCGGCGATCGGCTGCATTATAGCTCTCCTGAGCAAGCTTCTGTCGTGCCTGGTAGATGCGAGGGTCGTCTGATTGTAAAAGGAATTCATCCAGTGTTGATGATGCAGGTCGTTTGAGCTTGTTCTTCACCAGATCCATCCAGTCCTCAGGAATCTTCGACTTTTTCTTGTCCACCGCTACAAGGTAGACTCTGGTGCGCGTGTGAGGAATATAGTATTGTTTCGTGTCAACTCTTTGATAGCATGCGCTGTATCCGTTTTGCTCGAAATAAGTCTGAACCTTTGCCCACGGTGCGGAACAAACATTTTCAAGAATCACAATTGGTGGGCGGTGCCTATTAACCCATGTCATCATGCCTCTAAATGTTCGACCGGATTCACCATTAGCGTCGATGTCCTGCTTTTGCGTATTAAGGTTTGAATAGTCGACGCAAGATGTCCCAGCGATCAGCATATCGACATCGCCTGGTACGGGAGCCAAAGCTCCGTAAGCGGTATGTCTGCAAAATCAAAGAGCATGAAGGTACGATATCCAACAAACATCAGAAAACTCACGCCTCATCGCCACCAAGCTCGCATACGTCGCGGAAGAGGAGAGGTGGACGGAAGTTGCGCTCGATATAAGCCTGCTTGAATGGCTCGATTTCGCAAGAAAACACGTGTTCGAAGTCAAAAAAGACGCCATGCTGATCTTGGATAGATTTTTGAATAAGCTCGAGAGCAAGCAGAGGGGATTCTGTGCCAGAGCACATTGTTGCTACGCGTAGTTTGCGACCAGCAATATGTTCAGCGACCTCTTTAATTTTTGGTATATGGCTAACAAGGTCTCCAAACATAGTCGTGATGTCATGAATAGGTGCTAGGTCAGAAGACTCGGGTGGAGCATATTTTGCCCCCTTGGCCTCTACCGTCTGGACGTCCTCCATCTCAACGTCGGAATCCTCATGGGTCGATTCCTCTGCACGAGAAGGTTGGCTCGACGCGTCTTCGGCTTTATTAGGCTTAAAGAAGCTTTTCAGGGACTTCTGACCTTTTCCTGAGGATTTCGAGAGACTTTGCTTCGCCATGGTGGCTGCAGTCAGGTTTAAACTTTCAGCGCGTGCATAATTTGTTGTAAAAGCGATCACGATCGCGTGACGTCACGTGTTGCCTTTTACTAAACCGCGGTCATT
>JABCKM010000009.1:12645-23679 GCA_018221805.1 Rugosomyces carneus
TCTTATCTTCAGCATTGGGAGGAGGAATGAACGTCTACCAGAGTCAGTTCTAGGTTCAACCAGAACATCGCGCTCCTTCTGCCTATCTTGATATTTGTGGTGACTGGCTGTGTGAGAGGCTCGGTGATGGATATGCATCATGGGACCATTGCACTGTGTGCTGCGCGGTAAGACCCATATCCATGCATGCCCACACGACCTAAACCAATCATCAGTGGGTTAGCACACTTGATTACCGTTTTAGGCAAACATTCCATTGGTGCGCAAGGCCGTACCTTGTATATGTGCAGTTTTCATTCCTTTTCCAGGCCGCCTGCGCCCAGACTTTCTTGCTAGGTGTCGCTGGGATGATATCCTCAAGGAATGTACAGGGTATGTACACATAACTCCTCAGGTTCTGTTCTGTTCTGTTCTGACAAATTTCATCAAGGAAAAAGGACAGTATTCTAAGCGGGCGCAAGTCTTTTCCCTCGGGTCACTCGTCAACAGCGTTTTCGGGGATGACCGTATTATCCTTGTGGTTAGCAGGCATGACAGCAGCTTGGTGTTTTGGTGCTCCGACGCCTTCTAGATCCCTCCTGGCAAGCAGGCTTGGGAAATTCTTGCTCACGTTACTCCCATTATCGTGGGCCACGTTTGTCGCAATTTCACGGGTTGAGGACTACGTGGGTCAACAATAACTATCAGTTCTCATTGACTAACTTTATCGATTAGCGACACCACAAAGAAGACGTGGTTGTTGGTAGTCTTATTGGTGTAGCGTCTGCCTTTTGTTGCTATTTCATTTTCTGGCCGAGTCCATTTTCAGCGAAGACCTTTGTCAACGGCACTCCTAACCTACCTAGAGCTCTATACACTGACATTGACGCCCAAAACGTAAGGGCCGGTACGGCCTTCGAGCTCGCACGGCTGGAAGAGGACGAAATGGGAGCGGTGTGATAATTTAGAAAAATGATCATGCTACATGCGTGTTATGTGGTCACTGAGCCCTGAACGAATACCCATTTATCCCCTACTTTCTGCATTTTCCCGCCTCCGCCTCCTGTTCCTTCGTCACCCTCCTGATTATCGATCTCCACATCCATACCTGAATCTGACCCCCCACCAAGCACAATGGCATCCGTCCCATGATTACTATCATGTTGGACCCAGTTTTCGCCTGTGTTCCGTTTGCCACCTGGGAAAAAGTTACCCCGCCCTCTAAGCCCACCTCTTCCCCGCCCCCTCCATCCATGGCTTGCGTCCTGCCAGCCGCTTGCTTGTGTAGACGCAACCACGGGATTTGCTTGGCCGCCAGTGATGACAAACTCCGATAGCTGTTGCGTCGTGGGTAGATACCCGTTCGTAACTTGCCACATCTTCCCAAGCGCTTCCCAAGACGTAGGAGATGTAAAGTCAAACGAGGCTAGATCAAAACTCTCTAAGCCTAATTGTGTTATACCCGGATGCGAGTTTAATGTATTGGGTGTGCTTGAAGGTACATTGGTGGCTATCAATGGTGACGGTGTTACCACTTGCTCATGGCTACGGGACCGCTGGGGCGAAGTTTCTGTAGCAGAATGCTGGACTACGAGTGGCGGGGCAGTAGTCGGTGCGGGTGACAATGGTTGCGGCGGACTTCGTTTGGAAGATGTAACATCGTTTTCGGGAGACTGAGGCCTAAGGTCTCGACCGAACTCGTCTTTCCCTGCACTGTTATCGCTAGTAGAATCTGCAACATCCCGACTACGAGAACCCATCGATACAGCGCTAGGTCTCCGTGGCGGACTATATGGCCTCACATCACGTTTACTTCCATATCTACTTGAAGGACTTCTAGATCGGCTGCGTGCACTCCTGTAGGGGGGGCTCCTGTCATTTCCAAAATTCTCTCTGTAACGATCACGATCACGTTCACGTTCATCCCATCTACCACGACCACGACCGCGAAAGCCTCGATAGCCCCCCCTGAGACTTGAACGATCCTCAGGTTGATTATTCACACGGTCTGAGCTCTGAGGTTCATTGTTAAACCTTCGTTCTTTATGATAGGAATTGTACGATTCCTCTCCGTACGAAGATGGTGTAGCAAATGAAGTGCCCGATAGTGAAGGAAGACCCTGAGGAGGAGCTGGTTGTGAAAGAGATGCACTACTCGCTGTCTGTGCTAAAGCTAACTGCTGCAGAACTGATAGCTGAGCCTGCGCCGCCGTATCAAAACCCTCTTTATTTGCCATTGTTTGTCTATGAAGAAATTTAACAAAGCGGTCCTCAAATGTGCACGAAAGAGAAACTCACGCAGGGATGGCCGCAGCATTAGCAGCCTGTGCTAGTAGTGCTAACAACGTAGCCTGCGGGTCGGCTGCCGGTGTAGTTGGACTTGCCGTCGTAACTGGCGCGGGCGGCGTTGTAATGACGGGCTGTGCGACAGCCATTCGTGGGTCGGATGTTGTAATCGTTTTCATTTCGGAAACTGAGGCAAAACAATACACGATATTTCAGTTGCGTTCTCATATCACGAGGTTCAAGGGGCACAAGAAAAATAGCTGAATTATACAGGCAGGAGAGATACTTAGCGAACATGTCTGAACAGGATATGCACCTTTTCCCGTCTCCTTTAATATGTCCGTTAATCGCGAAAGAATTCGTGATGGAAACGTATTCCCCTTCACCCATATGTCAAGAATTTTCTGCGTTTTTTCCTGTAATGCAAAGAGACCATGAAGCGAGTCAGGATACTTCTATAATACTTTCAAACATAAGTGATCATATGGTGGTACAAAGTGGGCTTGTGGAAGATGAACAAACGGGTGAGCCTTCATGCTCCCAAAGTCATGTCGTGAACGCGGTGGTCAGATGATAGAATCTCGAAATCGAGTCATGGCAATTATCCATGCCTACAAAAGAATCGCAGCATACAACTGACCTTTGCTTCCGTGTTACCGATGGAAACCATGTCCTGAAACAAGCCCTCTAATATACCTTCGACTTTGAGTAGAAAAGTAGCACAGTTGCCATGCGGTGAATTTATGTCACCAGTAATCCCCTGTTTGGTAGCCTGGTGTCTGGCTGCCCTAGACAGGGCATCAAAAACATAAAGACTCGATACTTTTGCGGTCGGCGTGAGAGACTTGTGTGTCCGATAGAGAACAGACACTATCTTTGTATCATGCTAAGAATCCAATATTGTTAACTTTAACCATAAACCACAGATAAGCACGTACATCCATAGATTTCAGCGCGATTTCGGTCAACTTGGTCATCTTTGAGGCAGACAACCGCTTTCCAAGTACCACCTCTTTGAGAGTCGATTCAAACTCCTATGTAAGTGTTTAACGGGACATCTAAACTGCAAAGACATGAAACATACATCGGGGGAGGACATGCAACGCTGCCTTTTGCTAAACGAAGCCGAAAAAAACAAAACGATGAAGCTGAGAGAGAGAGTCAAGTGTTTGCCATTGTTGTGTATCGGCAGCATCGACAAATCATGGTCTGTGCGCTCCCACAACGATGCAGAATAAAGGACCGAAACTTGCACTCGTAGGCGCTGTACTCATATCTTCGTTCACAATATGGGCTGTCCATTTCCAACAAAAGCAAGAGCGCGAGGTTGATCACACTCCAGTTACTCAACATTTTCTTATATTTTGATCGACAGACCATGTATCAAGGTGTTCTCCGAGATGACGAGCGTAGGCGAGAGAAGATGCGGCAAAGGCAGGAGGCATTCGAGGAATCGAAAAGAAAACGGGAAATCTACGAACGTGTCCAAGTGATTGAGCGAACAACAAGTAGGCCTTTGGAGTGACATTTGCATCGTTGGGGGGCCCAATTTACACCAGACAAGCTGGCACCCATACCATATCTCATACCGTAAACCAACTACTTTACAGTAACGTCTACTGTACTTATTACCACAAATATACATCCCAAATTCGGCACCTCAGCTACTGGACCGGCGCGATATTATCCTGGCATTGAAAGAGTTCAAACAGAATCATTTGTCCAGTATATACGTTGTCGGCCCGTACACCGATCAGGTTTTATTAGGCACAAGTATAGCATGGACCCTTAGGCCGACGTTGCTCCCTTACATCCTGCCAGGTGGCAATCAGTAAGTACTACTATTACAGCAGTGCATCTTCTCTCACAGGACCCCACAAAAGAAACAATAATGTCGACAACAAAGACTACTCTAGTGGGCACCAATTTATTACAGTGCTCACCTGACTTACTGTAATTGTTCTCCCAGCAATCTCACAAGTCAGTGAATCTGCTTATTGTATGTGTGGTACTAACCCGTAGCTTCGCTTCTGTTCAGGCTTCTTGCGTAAGGGGCAATTATACCTCATCTGGTTGACATATTCTCATACATGACTTGAATATCAGCATCCCAGGACCTGTAGAAGTCTCAAAAGAGGTGCGTGACTTCTTTTTTGGCTGGACGCAAAACTTAAGCTTACTCCTTGTCCTAGGTCCTTCATGCCATTGGTCAACCTCCGCTATCCCACGTTTCCCCACAATTCGTGTCAATCTTCAGAGATTGTTTACAGATGACGAAGTGCGTTTTTCCAGCCAGCCAGCATGTTCCAGCATGTCATCTTAATCTTTTGTTCTCGGTCCGCGACATAAATAGGGAAGTAGTGGACACACGAGACGCCCAGCCCTTCATTATTGCCGGAAGTGGGACATTAGGCTGGGATCAGGTGCCTCCTTCCTTGTCTAGAATATGTGCGATTCATCGCTGACGACAACGGTGTCAATTCAGGTAGCCGCAAATCTCGTGGAGCCGGGCGAAGATGTACTTGTTCTCCAAACTGGATATTTCGGGGGCGGATTTGCCGATTGGTGAGTACGAGTAGTACTTGACTTTAGAAACGCAGTAACTGGATCGTTGCAAAAGTTTACGGACATATGGCGCGAAGGTGGAAGAATTACAAGCCCTACGGGGTTCCCATGTTGAACCTCAACGTCTAGAAGAAGCTCTAAGGACAAAAAAGTTCAAAGCCATCACCATTACGCATGTAGACACTTCTACTGGTAACCCAAACCTTATTGTTTGATGTTCACAATTGACTTCGAACAGGGGTCCTTTCTGATGTGAAGGAAATTGCTGGTATTGTGCAGCGCATCTCACCTGATACCCTAGTAAGTCACTTTGGACTACTGTTGACCTCCAACAACCTTCGACATTCCCATTGTTTAGGTCCTGGTGGATGGCGTGTGCTCTGTTGCCAGTGAAGAGATCAGAATGGATGCATGGGGCATCGATGTAATAATAACTGCCAGTCAGAAGGGGCTCGGAGCCCCTCCAGGCCTCAGCATCGTAGTTGTTTCCCAGCGTGCTATTAAGGTGGATTGCTAACTTTAGTTGCCGTATATCACCTGACTCCCCTATATAGGTCTTCCAAGCTCGGGCCACTCCCGTAACGTCTTATTTTGCAAGCTGGAAAAAGTGGGTTCGGGTGCGAGAACACCTTCTCCCATCTTGACCATGATTCTTCCCATTTCCCAGGTGGCTTCCAATCATGACCGCCTACGGGAACAATACACCCGCATACTTCGGAACACCCCCAGTGAACCTAATACAGGCCTATCATGCGTCTTTGACGCAAATCACGAGAACAGGACCTTCGCTGAACGAGCGCTACCGGCTCCACAAGCAGGTCAGCCGGCGAATCAAAGCACTCACAAACCATTTGGGTCTTGTACAAGTACCGCGCGATTCTACTCATGCCGCCAACGGAATGACGGCTGTGCGTTCAGTTTCCTGAGAAAACGAAAGGATACTAAAAAAAATGAATTAGGTATATCTTCCTGACAATCTCATGGCATCTAAAGTCGTTCCACGCCTGGCAGAGAAGGGTGTCATTGTGGCGGCCGGCCTAGGAGACATGAAAGGTACGCGAAGATGACTTTTCCCCTGGGTAATTCTGATTATTGTACGACACCGGTACCGGAATAGACAAATATATTCGCATCGGGTTTGTTATCTACCTTCCTATGTGATGAGGCATACTTACCTATGATCTCGTGCCAGGCATATGGGAACTTCTGTCGTGGATGCTAGCCGCGGTGACATTGACCTGATTAGCACCAGCCTCGAGGCAGCGTTGAAGGAAGCAAAAGCAGCCGAGATGGAAAAAACATCATCTCTCTAGCAGTGCTATCTATTAGATTAGAACTAACGCAATTGTTTTGCATTGCACAATGTATAGTGAGCGACTGTAATAAACGGAACAGGATAAGATTGATCCGCCCCTCGATAACTCCCACATCCGGCTGTAGTCGGGCCCCCGCCGGAGCGCACTGCGCTGGGCGATGAGGAAATATTTGACACATATTGCACACCAGGGTAGCTTGTGGAATGCCGTAAAAGCGTCGGAAAAAGCTTCCCGAGACGGAGATTGAGGATAAACACGGGCATGTTGTCTGCTGTTATGTTATTTTCTCTATCAAACCTTCGAGTTATCTCCAGACCTCTGCAGTCTCTCAGGCTTAGGACTGCCCTCACTATCTCTCAATCCAGACGATTCACGATGACTACCCGTAATGAATTTAAGCAGGTATGTGCCATTGTTTTAACGCAGACTGTTTCAAGTTCACTCTTTCGCACAAATACGGTAGGCACCCCATAAGTGAGTTTGCTATTGAACCGGATATGCTTCACATCTAACCTTAACCTCTTCAGACTTTTGGTGTCAGTAGTCTCTCTCCACGTCTGTAAATACCCTGAAACAACGCCTATAGAATCCCCGGTCCAATCGAAGTTTCGGATGATGTATGCTGGTCAACCCAACTCACAAGAGAAGGGTATTCAACGACGGTCTTTTGTCGCAGGTACTCTTCTCGAATGCACACCCACCAGTGTCCCACGTTTCCCCGGAATTTGTCAAGATCTTTGGCGATTGCATTCGTCTAACACGGCAAGTTCACCGGGTACGCCTCCTACCTCGCCACTAATGGAAATGTTCTAGGGAGGTTGTGTTTACCAAGGAAGCCCAACCGTTCTTGATCAGCGGAAGCGGGACGCTGGGCTGGGATCAAGTAAGATCGATCTCATTGTGTCCAGATCATGCTTCTTTCGGGTTGACGAGTTTCTCGCCATAGGTCTCGGCAAATCTTGTCGAGCCAAACGATAATGCACTCGTATTGCATAGTGGGTATTTTGGCGACGGCTTCGCTGACTGGTAATTACCACCTCACGTTTTGCCCGAATTCTACATCATAATCCCCGCATGGGATTTGGATAGTCTCCAGACGTACGGTGCCAAGGTTGAAGTGATCAAGGCTGAGCTCGGAACTGCGGTCAGCCAATCTGTCATCGAAGAAGCACTGAAGAAAAAGAAATATAAAGTTCTCACATTCACGCATGTTGACACATCGACCGGTGGGCTCTCCATTACTTCGATGGTTTAGGCTTTGACGATCCACATGGACCATGATAGGCGTTCTATCAGATGCCAAGGCTATAGCTGAGACTGTCAAAAAGGTGTCCCCGGAAACTCTAGTAATCATATTCGTTTATGTGTCAGTATGTGTTCCCTGGCTGATAAAGCTTTAAGGTGATTTGTGACGGCGTATGCTCAGTGGGTAGCGAAGAGATACAATTCGACGACTGGGGGCTGGATGTAGTTCTTACTGCTAGTCAAAAAGGCCTTGGAACACCTCCTGGACTGAGTATCTTGCTCGCTAGCCAGCGAGCTATGAAGGTGCGTCGCGCCTTTGTGCCCGACAACGACTTAGGTGACGTGTGTGTATCCTGGGATAAGGTATTCGAAACTCGGAAGTCCCCTCCAACATCCTATTACGCAAGTTGGAAAAAGTGCATAAGAACATCTGCCTAACGTTTCGACTAAACAACTCTAATTCTATAGATGGTTGCCAATCATGAGAGCATATGAAGCGGGCACGCCCGCTTACTTTGCCACACCACCCGTCAATCTGATCAATGCCTACCACACTTCCCTACAACAGATCACGCGTACTTCGCTGCCGCTTGGGGAACGTTTTCGTTTACACATTGAGGCCTCCCAGCGTGTCAAGGAAGTTGCGCAGCAACTCAATCTCAAGCAACTTGCACTGGACTCCAAGTTCGCCGCCAATGGTATGACTACTGTACGTCCCGTTATTAGGTATGGTATGGTGTCACTCCTCCATCTAACGACTACGCGCAGCTGTATTACCCAGAGGGTCTTGGGGCATCAGACATTATACCCCGATTCGCTCAGCGCGGGGTTGTCGTCGCAGGAGGGCTATATGCTAGTATAAAAGGTAAACCGTAATTGTCACAGGAATGCTACTATCGCTTAAATTTTGAATAGATTCGTACTTCCGCATTGGGTATGGTCTTTTTCTTCATTTGCTATGTTTTCTAACACGCTGATTATTCTAGACACATGGGTGTGACTGCTGTTGATACAGAGAGAGGAGATATAGACAAGATTATCCGTGCTCTTAAGGAGTCCATCACTGAAGCACGAAATCAAAAGACATGATGGACGATGTTGTCATAAATACCCTCCTAGCAATCCTAAAACAAATATGCCGTCGACGTTCCGAAATGACATACATTTAATGTTTAAAACATTGAAGTTCCACGCATAAGAAATATACAGATTTTTGGTTGGTTGATCATCCGCAGCGCAAATCCTTAGGCAGCTACAGCGCCTTCCTGCCACTGACCTTCCCCACCCGATGAGACGTACCAATCCTTACCAGACGTCGTAGGTGCAATATATCCGGCACGCAATGTCCAGTCACCAAAGTGCTCTCCAGTTTCCCGTTCTAACGCGTATCTCTTGATCATTGCCTCTAGGATAGACAGTATCTCGGGTTCTGTGACGCTTTCTGTATCGATAATCATACGAATTTAGACAAGGATCGAATTCGAATATTTCTCCCCCAACACCTTACCTCGATATATTTTATTCATGCGTTGTCCGTAGAAACCGCCGCCGAGAAGCATCTGGTACGCGCCTGGCGCTTTTCCAACAAAAGCGACCTCTAAATGAATGGGCCCGTGAATATTAGATTTCCGTCAAGTGTTAAAAGATAGAAGCAACGAACCGGCTACATACGGTCGGGCACAACCGTTCGGGCAACCCGTCATACGCATTACAATAGCATCGTTGCGAAGACCATTAGCTTCGCATATTTTTTCCACCTTATCAATGAGTAGAGGCAGGTACTATAAAAAAAAAAGATACGAAAGGGGCTCCAAATTATCGCAAGCCATAAACGAACAAATTTAGCTGAAAACAACGTACCCGCTCAGACTCTGCGTTCGCCAACCCACAAGTGGGGAACGCGACACACGCCGAAGACGAAAGCCTCAGCGCACTATAGTTCAAATTATCAAGCTTGTACTGTGAGAGGAGGTTTTTTATCCGCGGTAGGTCCTCGTCTGTGATATCAGACACCACAAGATGCTGATTTGTCGTAAGCCGGAACATGCCCTTGTGGACTTTTGCGATCTCACGCAGGCCCTTCTTGAAGTCGCGTCCGGGTTCATCCTGAACACGTCCGTTCTCGATGAAGAGAGTGAAGTGATGCTTGCCGTCCTCGCCTGTGACCCAGCCAAAGTCATCGGTGTTGCGGTCAAAAGTGTACGGCCGTGCTGGCGCAAGTTTGTACCCGAGGCGTTTTTCAAAATCGGCTTTGAAAGCGCTTAGTCCCATCCTGTCGATGGTATACTTGAGACGTGCGTTCTGCGGGAATTTTTTTTTTCTGAGTTAGGACACCCTCAATTTAAACGGGTTCAAGTTTTACCTTGCGGCTAAAATTAGAGAGATATGTCAGAACAAGCTGGTACACGAATGAAGAAGGAACATGCTTACTCGGCACGATTGCCATTATCTCTTTGCGTCATAATGATAGCCTCTGCGACAAACTTTCCTTGCTCGAGCGTGCAGAACCCAACCTCATCGCCAATACGAGGATATGTTTTCTTGTTTGCAAACGTAACACCCATACCTCCACCAATAGCGACATTGAAGCCTTCCAGTTCACCGTTCTTGTCGACAATAGCGATGAAGCCGAGATCGTTAGCAAACACGTCGACATCGTTTGTTGGCGGCACCGCAACAGCAATTTTGAACTAGACACAGATTGGTTTTTTTAAATAATGGCAATCCAAATCCAAACCACCAACTGACCTTGCGAGGAAGGTAGAATTCGCCGTACAAGGGTTCAAAGTCCTTGAGAGCCTCCCCTGCGACGAGCTTTTTATCGAGCCAGATCTCGTGATATGCGGTGGTACGGGGAATGAGGTACTCGCTGACGTCCTTGGAGAACTGGTACACTTCCTGATGAAGTCTCGACAGTGTCGGTATCGACGAGCACACCACATTTCTGACCAAAGATATATATTTGTTAGTAAAACGTCGCCCTTAATGGAAGGATGACAACTCGCCTGTTGACATCACCGCAAGCTGCGAGCGTATCCAACAACACACGATTAATATCCTGAATAGCCGGCTTCAAATGCCTCTTGATGACCCCATGAAACTGGAACGTCTGCCTCGTCGTAATCTTAACCGTCCCATTCCCATGTTCATCCGCAATCTGATCCATCTGCAGCCACTGACTGGGTTTACACACCCCTCCAGGCATCCTCACCCTAATCATAAAGCTATAAGCAAACTCAGCCCCCATCGCAGACCTCTCGTCACGGATATCTCTATCGTCCTGCTGATAGATTCCATGGAACTTGGTGAGCTGCGTATCGCTCGCCGCGAGCGCACCGGTGCTCGTGTCTTCGAGCCCTTCAGCGATCGTACCACGGAGGTACCCCGAAGCAGCCTTGATATGTTCGTTTGTGATCGGCTCTGGTTCAGCCTCTTTCACATCGATAGCGTCCACACCGAGCGCTTTCCACAGCCCGGCTTCCCACACGGCGTACCCGGTCTTCCAACCGTCTGCGTCTTGGTCGTCCCCAAGACCGAGCGGTGCGGCGCGTGTAGCACCTAGCTTCTCAAGGCGGAGGTCGAGATCTTTCCCGGGCTTGTTGTAATAAACGATATCTTCCGCACGAGGCCAGTACTTGCTATC